>PVLD010005363.1:0-113032 GCA_004027595.1 Dinomys branickii | reverse complement strand
GTCTGGGACTTTCCCACATCTCGCCCCGGCAGCCTGGTCCGCCCTACCACATCTCCCCCGGCATCTCAGAGAAATACGCCCAGTTTAAACTTCCCAGCCGAGGTTCCGGCATTCACGCTCACCAAGTCTGTCTCGAGCTGGTGGTGTTTATTGAGGAGGTTCGCTCCCTTGCTGCTCACCCGGTCGCCATCTTCCCCGGATCTCCCAGCCTCTGTTTTGCTTGGCTTTGATAGTACAGAAGATTGAACTCAGGGTCTTCATACTGAGCTATGTAAAACTCTACAGCTTTCTTTTTTCTTTTGAGCCCAGTTCTAAGTAAGTTGTTAACATTGCCTAGGATGAACTTAAACATGTGGTCCTCCTGCCTCAGCTTCCCAGAGTGCTGGAATTACAGGCATGTGCTACCATGCTTGGCTAACCTTAAATTTTATGAAAAATAAAGTTCCCAATAGAAAGAAAAGCTCGAGTTCCAAACAATCAATTTAACACTCACACTTTTGGATTATACCATTCATAAACTGGATACCACACATAACTGAGCTTCACTTACTGGTTACAAATGATCAGGAATCATCTATTTAAAGAGCCAAACTTAAGTGCATGTCATTCTCTTCTTTTAACATCAATTCTAGATGAAGGTTAATGCTTCTGGAAATCCAGTCTTTGAATTGAGAACATTTCTCTAATTAATGTGGTCTCTATAGTTACTTTCCACACACACAAAATCACTGCTACTAAAGACTGTAGGATAGTTGTATGCATCCTTGTATACCTCCTTAAAACCAAAATTTCTTATGGGTAACACATCTGTATTTAAAAAAAAATCACCTATAGGAATAGAAAACGGCAAGCAAGGCTCTCTATAACCAAGTCCTGGAGTGCAGCCAATCCCCAAGCAATGAAATGATGATTTCTGCAACCAGGCTTGACTGGGTTGGCCCTGCATGGATGATGGAAGGGGGCAAGATGCGCAGGCAGCTGCTGCCTGGTGGACCGGAACGGGCCATGCACAAGGTGGGCAGACAGATGCCATAATGGCTCACTAAAGAATAACATGCAATACAACAGAGCTGTGAAATGCAGGGGAACAATGGCAGCAGATGGACAAAAACCTGGCACCCAGCAAGCAGGGAGAGGCAGCTCATTTATAGCAAGAAATCTTGCATGACTCAGGGAAGGACAGGAATTCAGACCCTCACCAAACCTACAGATAGCAACAGGCCCTGTAAGCAACCGTTGTCCCGTCTCAATATTTATTGCCCACTTGCTGTGCATAACTCACCTGGCTAGGTGTTGTATAATTGTGGATACCAAGCCAGGCTTACTGACTTCCAAAGGTTGGGATTGTAACGGAGATACAGTGAGTTCCTGTTTGATACCACTTAGGAATTATGCTGTGGCTATTGATGTCACTGGCAATTCACATTCTTCAAAATGGGGTTCTTCTTTTGCTAGACTTTGGGTGGCCTAATTTCAAAAACAGAGCAGATGGAGTTTTAGAAAAGCAGAAGGCTATAAGCAAGATTTGGTGAGTCAACTCTCCAGCAACTTTGTTCCAAGGCTGTCCCCACGCTAGGACTGTGGAATGAGACCGATATTTTTTAGGTGGTAGGCACAAACACAGGGTCATCATTCTATGACCACACTGCAGGAAGGATGAGTTATAGAAGCAGTTTTCAGAAAGCCTTCTTATTTGAAGGAAATGAGTGTTCAATACACGAAGTGGAGACTTTCTTAAACAGAATTATATTAGTTTGGAGCCGTGTGTTGGTCAAACTGAGGAAATTCTTAAATCTGAATGTTAAGATATGAGACTATGTCAAAAACATTGGCGCACCACTAACGTATAAGTATGTGCGTGTGTATGGGGATGTGTGTGAGTATGAGTTTGTGAATGTATGAGTGTGTGTCTGTGTATGTGTAGGAGGATGTGTGTGTGTGTGTATGTGTGTGTGTGTATGTGTGTGTGTGTGTGTGTATGTGTGTGTGTGTATGTGTAGGGCAGGAAGATGAGACAAGGATGGATAGATGGATAAACAAATGGAGAGACAGAACCAGGTACGTGCACTTATATGTAACTATGCATAAGAATGCATATCTCTATCTATTTATCTATAATCTATCTATCTATCTATCTGCGTGTGTGCCAGCCTATCTGTGTCTGTGTGCCTTTGTTTATGATTAAAAGTCTATCTATATCCTATGGTTATGATTACAATTATACCCATACCCTCTAGAGAATATCCTGATTTATCTAGGATTAGGACAGAGAGGGTCAGTGTGTTGGAGAGAAATTGTAAAAATATTGGATGCTTATTTCTTCTATTATGAGAATGGGGAATGGGAAATTTAAGATGAAATGCCTATATTTAAGTGTTACAGCTTTAATAATTAATGGTAATTAGTAGATTCTGTAAAGAGCTTTAAAGATGAGAACACCATATACTGGGTAATGAGAATGACTATTATTTATGACAATAATATTAACTTGTGAATACAGAATTTACAAAAGAAGTTTTTCCTATGTAAAAACAGAACACTGCTATTCTTGGCCATGGAAGATAATTTCAGAATTTAGCCCATTTTTTATAGCTGTTTGCAAGATGTGACATGTATCATCTAGAAGATTTTATAACTTCTTCCACCTTTTGAAAAAGTACAGCAGAAAATGTTTATTTGAAAAATTATTATTTGTTTCCCAACGATGATAAAGCTACAATAGGTGTTCAGCAGATTGTGGTTGGGGTAGCACAATTCTCCTAAAAATAGTGTCTTATTTGATCTTTTTTTATACTTTTAGCTGCTTTTTTATTAACAACTTATAGAGCAACTATTGTGTTTTAGGCATCGTGCCAAATGCCCCAAAGAAATAGACACACCGATGAAATCCCTGGAGAGGCACAGTCTGTGGAAGAGAGTGGAATGTGAAGCCCTGAAATAAGACTTGCATACTTGAGGAGGAAGCAGTGTAGGAAAAAACCATTTACTTAGCTTAGAGCAAGATTTCCTCCCCTCGGCACCATTGCCACCTTGGCCAGAGAACAGGTGATTCTTTGTTGATAATAGACAATCCCTTGCATTGCAGATATTGAGGGACCTCTCTGGCCTTTACTCACCAGTTGCTAGTAGTGTTCTCTCTCTGTCGTGACCATCAGAAATGTCTCCAGACACTGCTGGGACAAAGGGGGTTACAAACCGGCCAACCATTGAGGGCCGCTGCGCTAGGAGGTCTACTTATTCTTAGAAGTGAGAAAGAGGCGTACCGATTTATTTTAAAACTATCATTATTTATTATTTTACTCTTACCTTTTTTCCAGTTAGCCAACATAATTAATTTCTATATTCTTATGATAGTGAAATGGGATAATCTAAAGAGAACCTATCAGGGATTATAAACTCCATGAGGCAGGGATTAAATTCATTTTTAAGAAACCATTATTGAGGAATGATTTCTACCCTAACAGTCCTGTTCAGAATATAGTTATACAAGTGTAAAGCAATTTATTATAATTGTGTAGCCATCTCCATGGTCCAGTTTTAAAATATCTTCATCGCACAAAATTTCCCATGTGGATGCAGTCAATAACTTTTCCCATCTCTAAGTGACAGGCCACCACTGACTTTGTGTTGCTATCATTTTTCCTTTCTGGACATTTTATATAAATGAAATCATGCATTGTGCAGACTTTCCTCTCTGACTTCTTTCAACTAGCATGTTTCTGATGTTTATCATGTTATCAGAAGTTTGTTTCTTTTTCACTCTGACATATATTCTACTACACCAATATTTTGTTGACCCATTCATATGCTAGTAGCAGGTTGGATGGTTTATGGTTGCTGCATACTATGAGTTATCTTTGAACAATCATTGTAAGACATGTTTGCATTTCTCTTTGGTAGATACCTTGAGGTGAAATCACTGAGAACTATGGAAACTTTTTAATAAGCTACTAAACTTTTCCATAGACACTGTGCCATTTTATAGTCTCACCAATGTGTATATATGATTTCTTTTGTTTCTCCTTCCTTGTCAGCACTTAGTATTATCAGCCTGTTTGATTTTAGTCATTTCAGTGATATTTGTAGTGCTTTTTGCAATGACTAACAATCTTTAGCTTTTTTAATGTTTTTGCCATTTGTGTGTTATCTTTGAAGAAAATCTTTTCAACTCCTTTATGATTTTAAAGTGTTATGTGATTATTGAGATGCAAGCACACATACATGTATTTAGAATAGAAATCTTTTATGAGATGCATGTTTTACAAATATCTTCTCCTCGTACATGACTTGCATTTGTTTTCTTATAGTAACAGTACCTTTTTGGAGGATAAAAGTTGTATATTTGATGACTAAATGGTGCTTTTGGTGTTGCAGCTGCAAATGTTTACCTAACTCAAGCTATACAGAAGTTTTATCCTGGTAGTTTTATGCCTACTTTACTCTTAGCTTTAGCTCTACCATCTATTTGACTTAATTTTGTGTATGGTGAGAGACAAAGGTCAATTATTTTGTACATGAATATCCAGTTATTCTCATAAATCTCACATAATTCTTTCTCCATTTAATTGCTATCTATGGTATCTATAGTATCTATGTTGAAAATCAATTGACTACATATGTTTTGATCTATTTCTACCTAGTCTCATTTATTTATGTATCTCTCTTTATACCAAGGCCACATGATCTTGCTTACTATAGCTCACAGTAAGTTTTACAATCAGTTAGTGTCAATCTTAACAAGTGTGTTCTTCACTTGTTTTCAAAATTGTTTTGGTTAAAATCTTTTGTATTTCCATATTAATTTTATACTAACATCAATTTCTATAAAAATTCTTATCTAATTTTGATAAGAATTATGTTGAATCTAAAGGTCAATTTGGAAAAAATTGCCATTTTAACAATATTGAGTTTTTAACTACATGAATGCAATATGCATCTCCATTATTTAGATCTCTTTTAATTTAAAACTTGTACTTATTTTTAAAATTTATTTGCAAGCATGCTTATGTTTTGTGAATGAAATTTTTCTTAACTGAATTTTTTAATTTGTTGCTGAGTGCATAAAAATGCCACCCATTCAATTTTGGATGTTGGTCACATGACCTATGACATCACCAAATTTGCTTACTAATTCTAGTAGATTTTTTTCTTTTTTAGATTCTTTAGGCTTTTTTTATATACAAAATTATGTCTGTGTATGGAGATAGTTTTACATCTTCCTTTACGTTCTATTTCACTTGTTTAATTTCACAAAATGGAATGGATGTGGCAAGAGCATACATTTTTCTCTTGTTCCTGATTTTAGGGGATTTCTTTTAGGCTTTGACCACTATATTGGTTGAATTGTAAGTGTTCGATTAATATCCTTTTTTAATTTGTGGAAATTCTTACTAATTCTTAACTTTGTGAGAATTTGTATCACTTCTTTATTTCAATGATATGGTTTTTACATTAATTGATTTTGAAATGTCCCGTATTCCTGGAATAAACTTTATTTGGCTATTATTGTGCATAAACCTTTTCTTATGTGACTAAATTTTTAAAGATTCTTTCACATCTGTATCTATAAAGTATATTGGTGTACAGGATACTGTAATGCCTTTGTCTGGCTTTGTTATCAGGATAGTACTGGTTTCATAAGATGCATTTAGAAGTGCTCCCTCTTTTTATCTTCTGCAAGAATTTTTGAAGGATTATTATTTCTTTAAGTGTTCAACAGAATGAACAGTAACACCATCTGTGTTTGGACTTTGTGGGGTGGGTTTTAAATTATCAATTCAATTTCTTTACTTGGCCAGTATTCACTATTTTCACTTATTCTTGACTTAGTTTTGGTAAGTCGTTTCATCTAGGAATTTGTCTTTCTCATTTAAATTGTCAGATTTGTTAACATAAAATGGTGTAATAATCTCTTTTAAGTTTTTAAATTTCCATAGTGAACATATTGTGAGCCCTTTTTATTCCCAGTTTTGATACAGTTTGTCTTCTCTCTTTGTTTCTGAGTCAGTCTAGCTAAAAGTGTTCTAATTTTGTGAATCATGTGAAGGAACCAGCTTTTGATTTCAGTGCTTTTCTTCTACTGTTTTTTTTTCTATTTTCACTGATTTTTGCTCTTATTTTTGTTATTTCTTCTTGTTACCTTGTTTAGTTTGCTCCCTTCTTAAGTACTCAAAATGGAAACTTACATTATTAGTCTGAGATATTTTTCCTTTCCTAATATAAATATGTAAAATTATAATTCCTTTTTAAGCAGTGTTTTAGCTGCAGTACATCAAATCTGATATACTGTGTGTGAGGGTTTGGATAAAGCTCCTCGAAGGCTGGATCACTCCCATTGGACTGTGGGGAGGTGTGGATAAAGCTCCTTGAAGGCTGGGTCACTATCCCGTTGGGCTGTGGGGAGGTGGTGGAACTTGTAAGAGGGGGAGCCAAGGGGGATGAACTTAGATCCCTGGGATCATAGCTTTGTAGGATATGGAGACCCTGTGCCCTGTTCTCTCCTTTTACCTGCTGGTTGCCATGAAGTGAACAACTTTGCTCTTCCACATACTAACATCCATGGTCTACTGTCTCACCACAGGCCCAGAGGAAGAGGGCCAACTGCTCATGGAGGAAAACCTCTGGAACTGTGAGCCAAAGAAACATTTCTTCTTTTTAAGTTGATTAACTCAGGTATTTTGTCACAATGAAAGAAATCTGACCAACACATTGTATTTTTATTTACATTGAGTTTATGATACTTTTCAATTTCCCTTTTGATATATTCTTTGAACAATAGGCTGTTCAGAGGTGTGCTGTTTCATTTGGAGATCTTTGGGCAGTACTAAGATTTGTTCCTACTATTCAATGTGTAGTCTGTTAGTTTTATCTCAAGTGATCTCTTTCAGTTTGATTAAAATGTTTAAGACTTGTACCCTTACAAATTTTTTTTGGTTATGGTCTATCAATCACTAAGGAAAGAGCATTAAAATTTCTCTGTGCTATTGTTGGACTGTCTTTCTCTCCTTTCAATTATGTATATTTTGGGTCATATATTTTGCCTCTGGTATAGGTACATGCATATTTTTAATTAAAATCTTTTCTGTGTATATCAACATTGTTATCACATAAGACATCTCTGTCTTAGCAATATGTCTTTTCTTATGTCTACTTTGTCTTATGTTAGGATAGCCCTTCCAGGTCTCCTTTGGTGACTATACTTGTGGGGTATTTTAAAAATGGTTTCAACATATGTGAATCTAGAATATTTTTCTTATAGACTACATATAAATTGTATCTTATTTTTCTATAGTCTGATAATTTCTACTTTAATTGAAGTATTGAGTTGATTCACATTTAATGTAACTATTAATAGCTTTGGATTCATGCCTCCAATTCTGTGTTTTTTTTTATATTCTTGTTTATTTACTTATGCCTCAATTTTGCCTTTACTGATATTTTTGTTAGAGAAATATTTTTAGAGTAGCATTTTAAATACTCCATTGATTTTTTAATTATATCTTTTGAAAACTCTTTTAGTGTAGTTGTTTTAGAGATTGGGATTTTTCTCTTTTAAGTTATCACAATTAGGTTAATACTGATTTAAATAAAATATAGGAACTAATACAGCTCCATCTCCTTGTTCATATATATATGTGTATCCTATAAACCTATAATATATACATGGTGTTACTATTATCTTAAATAAGAACATGGTGTTATTATTGCTTTAAATAATCATATGTTCATAAGCAAAATCATAGACATGAGAAAAAATACAGTCTTCAATACGTGACCTTCACTCACTGCTGCTTCTCTTCATTCCTCCCCAGGGATGCTCATTACCATCTGATATCATTGCTTTTCTTTTCTTTTTTTTTTTTTTTTGTGGTACTGGGGATCGAACTCATGACCCTGCGCTTGCTAGGCAAGCGCTTATTCCACTGAGCTATATCCCCAGCCCCTGATATCATTGCTTTTCATCTCAAATGACTTAAATTTTCATATTTCATATACTACAGGTTTTCTATTTTCTCAGCTTTTGTTTATCTAGAAGTGTCTTTTCTTCATTTTCTTCTTCTGGAGATAGGATTCCTGGTGGACTTTTCTCTTCTTTAAGGTCCCAGTGCTTTCAACGTATTATCCCAGGGCTTGCTGGGTTACATTTTTTCTAAAGGAGAGTCAGCCACTGGCCGTATGATTCTGTCATAGGTGGTGAAACCATTTGCTCTTGCTTTTTTCAAGATTTTCTGCTTTTAGCAGTTTAACAACGGTATATCAACGTAGTTCTGTTTGTGCTTATTTTATATGATAATTGCTAAGACTTTAGGACCTGTGAGTTAGCGATTTTCATCAAGGTTTGAGACATTTGAGCCATAAATTTTTCAGTGATTTTTCTGTAGCTTTCCTACTTCTTTGGCTGGGCCCCTGACCTCACATGTGGTGGAATGCTTAACGTTATCTGGCGAGTTTCTTTGATTTGTACAGTTTTAAAATTTATTTCTCTCTACTTTCCAGTTTTAATAATTCCTACTGATGTATCTTCCAGCTCTCTCTTCTTGCTTTTGCCATTTCAGGCTTGCGGTTGATCCCATTTAGTAAAATTTTCACTTCAGTATCACTCTTCAACTCTAGAGCTTCTGTTTGCTTATTTTATGTAGTTTCTGCTTCTCTGTATGGGCTTCTTATTTGTTGAGTAGTTGTTAGCATATTTTTCTTTATTCCTTTGAATACAGTTTTCTTTAGTTCTTGTCATGTATTTGTAATAGTTGTTAGGTCTGACATCTAGGGTCACTCAGTCAGTTTATAATGACTGTTTCCTCCCTAGCTCCTCAGTATGAGTTAGTGATAGTTTCCTCTGTGTGTGTGTGTGTGTGTGTGTGTGTGTGTGTGTGTATGTGTGTATTTGTTTTCACTCTTTTTTTTGTTTGCTTTTGGGGTTTTTGAGACAGGGTCTCGCTATGTAGTACAGGCTGGCCTTGAATTCATGGTGACCCTCCCACCTCAGCCATCCAAGTGCTGGGTTTACAGGTGTGTGCCATTATACCCGGCTTGTTTTTGTTCTTGTATGTCTCTTACACTGTAGAACTGATGTCTCTATCAGGATAACAACTGCTGATGTCTCTGGCCATCATTTTTTCCTATTTCGGTTTTTGACCTGGCTCTGTAGGGGGCCACACCTCTGTGTGCAGTTTAGTGATTAGCAAAGGATTGGGGTGCCAGTCTTGTTGAAACACCTTGAACCCATTAGACCTCCTCCATCCCTTTCCGATTGATTTGCGCGTGAATGCAGAAAGCATTTGAACTTGCAGCGAGTTCCCAAGTCGGGATCTGCCCCGCACGTACGTGTGCAGTTTAGCTGTCAGCTGCAGATGTATGGGGAGTTTATCTCGGCCTTTTTATGATGTTCTAAATGCCAAACCTGCCCAATTAAAACTCTGGCTAGTAGACTCCTCATTTTAAACTGGGAGATACAGCCTTGCTCTAAAAAAGCTGCAGGATTTTATGTCCGTCCCAAGTCCAATCTGCCATGTCTAACTGTAAACGTCATAGATGACCCCGCCCCCACCACCGCCGCCGCCGCCTGAGGCAAGTCTCCATTCTTCGGTGGTAAAGTCTCATTTTTTATTGCACCCAGCTCAAATACTTACAGATGTAATTCTTGCTCACTAAGCTTGGGAGAGGGATAAATTCAGGAACAGTCCAGGCAATATAGATTTCCATCATTCTTACCCGAAGTGCTATCGTTTTTGTTTTCTAGAATACTTCTTAATTTATTTTCTGCCATTGGTAGGTTTCTGTATATAGAGACAAATTTTTTTTAAAGAAAGACAATTTTGTCCTGTTTCCTAAAGAGAAATTATCCAATCTCTTCACGTTGCTGTTACTAGAAATGAACTCTGCTTTTACAATTTTGTTCAAGAATAACATCTAATAAATATGTGTTGAGTGTGGTTTATCAAAAAGCAGATTCTGTGCTGAAAAGCCTTTGCAGTTCAGGGTGCCAACTAATTGTAGGAACTCCATACATGTTTGCTGAGTGAATAAGTAATGTAATACACCAAGCAGATTTTTCTTCGCCTTCATAAAAGAGAGAAATTGGGAGTAATAACCAAGAAATTCCCTTGAATCTTTGTATTGATAATAAATATGTTGATTTGCTTGAGTCACAGTGTGACAGTCTGCTAAGATAGTTTATTTATTTATTTTTTATTTTTATTTTTTTTTTTGCGGTACTGGGGATCAAACTCAGGACCCTGAGCTTGCTAGGCAAGCGCTTATTCCACTGAGCTATATCCCCAGCCCCAGTCTGCTAAGATAGTAAAGCAAGACAATAAAATCTACTTTTCTATGTCCCAAGAAGTCTCTTATAGATCAAAATCATTTATTTTTCATCTAGATAAAGTAATAAGCATAGAAACTACAATGTATATAACTTTTCCTTGTAATATTTCCCCTTCCCTTCCAGTTCAGACTTCTGCCCAAGTTTGATGGGTGTTTAAAGGACCTTTGGAGAGTGTGTGCACAAGATGGCCTTCTGTTTAATTACCAAATACCTCCATGCAGGGATGAAAACACCACAGCAATGAACAAAGCCATCTGCATAAAGGCAGATAGTTCTGAACTATTTTGGTAGATTGGGTTTATTACTCTCTCTAAAAGGTGCATTTAATCTGAAACTATCCATCAGAGATCTCAGACGAACAGCCTGAATCCAGCCCACAAGACAAATTTTATTTGGCCTGAATGGTGTTCTAACAAAATTTCTTGTGATCATTTAAAAATCAGCAATTTCCTCCAGCAATACAGGCTTCCTACGTTCAAGACCTCACAGCACAGCCTGAGACGAGAACTGGTGGCAGCCTTTCCAGGAAGAGCTTGAACCCTGTGCTCCAGTTTGCCTCAGTCTGCCCTGGCCCAGCCTCATTACCCTTTAATATGTCTCCCCTGACCCTGTGGATGGTAGATTTCATGGATTTGGGGACCTTGAATTCTTCAAAGGCCAGGCAGCCACCAGGGGAGCATGTTGGTAATCTGAAGGAGTGTGATGCACTGGTTTTGTCATAAAAGAATCTGGTTCAAGCAGAAAGCGTCTGAGTGCAGGCAGGGAGGAACTGGTGCTGCATGAATGGCACCAAGGTGTACTGGATGTAATGAGTGCACTCACTTATTTAATGTTCATTTATTCACACAGTATTTACAGATGGGCGGGGTCTGATTCAGCATCACTTTCTCCAAGCCCCCAGGTTCCTGGCATGGAGGAAGCATATACAGTAAGTGTTCTATAAATAATGAAATAGGCGTTCCTTATAGTCTATGAATCAGTGAGCTCACAAAAGAATTGCACGCCGAGTGTCTCATTTCTGTAGAAAATGAGGTAGCATACTCTTGTAATCTCCCTCCTTCTAGTAACCCTTACCTTTTTCATATTAACTGATTAAAAATTTCATAACTGGTGATACCAGTAAAGATCTTCACACTTTGTTAATGAAAAACAACAGGTCTGAGAAGTCCTGAAATGTCAGACATGTTACGTGTCATTGGGCCTGAGCCCCCAGCTTCTCCTAAGGCAGGAACATCCACATTGGTGGGATGTGGTAGCTATTTATTCCGGAGAAGGCCAGGCCGCCTCTCTTCCTACTGAAGCCCAGAGAGTAACGTGAGACACCAGGGGGGCACCTCTGCTTGAGAAGTGTGTTAATTCTCCAGTCAGTGGAACAAGGAGCAGCAGCATGTAAACCAGCCTAACGCAGATTACAGGTTTATAAGCACAATTAAGAGGAGCTGTAAATATCAAAGAAATCACAGACTTTCAGGGAAGATCAGCTCCCTCAGCCACTCCTAGCTTATCTACATGGTAGGCTGATGCTGGTTTTGCAAGTCTCTATGCTCTGATAACTCTGCTCTGGGAGGCAAGGTCTCATCAGTGGGAGAGAGAGACGGGGAGAGACTGGGGGAAGGGAGCACTTGGGAGAGCAGATCCAAGAAGACAGGAGTCTGGGCCCTCTGGACTGGGTCCCTGGCCCCAGGCAGAGCCCTGGCAGATATTTGGAAGGAGACAATTCCCTGGCTCCCTAGCAGCATCCTTGGTAAGTAATAGTCTTCATTCTTGATGTTTTGCCACAAAGTTAGTTGCTTTTCTCTCAGATCTGAACATGCTGCTTGGAAGCCACTCGGTTTCATGGTGTTTCAATTTGGCATTACAGATACCCCAGTAACAGCTTACAAGCACCACGAAACATACTGTCTTTCCTGGCACAGGCAGGTATTTGGATGTAGTGGAGCCTCATGAGGGAAGGCACAGGAATCTGGAGGGCCAGGGGCTAGTGGTGTTTGTGGCCCGGTGAGGCCATCCCAACACTGCAGCTGTCTCCTTCTGCATCTCAGGAGGAGAATGAGCCAGAGCCAAGGTCTCTTGGGCAGTATGTGGACTCCAGTGCCTATAAGAGGTCCTGGTTTTTGAGCAGAACAGAATTGTCGTTAAAAGGGGTGTGCGGTTATGAAATCTTTAATACATTGGAAAATCATCTATAATTTGTAGCAAGAAAACGAGACTTGTAAGATGAATCAAAATGCACCGGTCCAAACTGAACAAGGATGCCTACTGCTGACTATGGATATCTGAACACGGTTCCAATTGTTCCCCTTGCGACAGAGAGAAATAAAATTGTGCGAGTGTGAAGTGTGTAAAAGATTCTACCACTCTCCGGGGGCTCTCAGACCCATGGATTGGAGAAAGTGAGTGAGTGCCTTCCTGACCACTGAATTCTCCCTCTTAATGCGAGATAGAAAGCTCAGAGGGGGATTGTAATGAAACCCGTGTTGGCACTGCCTACAGAACTCGAACAGCTGGGGAAACCGCGCCACCTAGTGTCCATATTTTTTTAAAAAATCCCTGGCAATCATCTTTGCGGTAATTGGCCCCAGTAACTTCTACGGAGTAGGGCAAAGAAAATAAATCCTTCAAAGCTGACTGAACAACAGAGAGAAATGCCAGCTGAAAGCATTTTTGACTCTTGATGCCTTCAAAAGCCAGGAAACTTAATCCTTGCCTTATGTTTCTTTCTCCGTGCCCAAAAGCCAGCAGAGCTCGTCACTAAGCCAGGGGAGGTGAAGCCGGTCACTAAGTTTATAATGTAGTTGGTAACCGGTTTTCATTTTGTCTCTGCATCCTGGCAGCAGGAGATAGGCATCTTGTTATAACTTAGAGGGGGCTCCTGGAAAGCCTGCGTGCCGGGTGTATTTCTGTAGGCGCGGGCTCGCTGGGAATATTATTACCTCATGGAGTCACGGATTTAATAGCATTTCTTCCACTTCATTCAGCACAGCGCCGAGTTACAGGGACTCTGGCTTCAGCACGTCGCAGATGCACATTTTCCCCTAGAGCCCTGCGCCTGCTCCCGGGTCTCGCGCGGGCCCCGGCCGCGTTGTCTGCTCCGTACGCACGCGCGCGCGCGGTGGGCTCCGGGGCCAGGCATTCTCCACCTGCACATCTGGTCAGGGCCTGTCTCGACCCTCTTCCTGTCCCCTCTTCCCCTACTCTCTCCTCCTTTCCGTCCCTTTTGTTCTCCCCTTCATAACAGCTATCATCGTGGAGCACCTACCAGGCTCCGGGCACCGTGCCAGACGCTTGGCACATAATTTGCCATTTGAGATGGTTCTGTGTGTGTTAGTGGGTTAGGAGCCCAGGACCCCATGCTGGGCACAATCAGGAAGTGGGGCGTCCCTCTCTCCCCTGCTGCTCTCATCTTTGAATGTTGTTACTACACAGAGGGAGCCTCACTAGCAGTAGGCACCCCTGACCATCTCTCCACACCACTTGCTCCCCCAGAAGGCAAGAGGCAGGGCTGAGCTGCCAGGGTTGCCAGGCACAGCCCAGGCCCTGCTTTCCCTCCTGCCTCCTTCCTGCGCCTCGGCTGTCTGCCCAGAGCATGTATCTGTCTGTCTCTCCATTCTGCGGAGTTCACAGGTGCGTCTCTACCCAGGACAGGGTGGGCAGGTCCAGCCCGGAGGCTCAGGGCAGGACAGCCCACCCGCGCCCTTGCCACGCACAGTGTAGCTCTGAGTGACCATCACTTTACTTCATCGCAAGTTCAAGCTCACAGTTCTCAGCCTAGGAAAAGAGCCAAGTGGGCTCTGCCTGGGATTTACAGAAAAGAGAAGAATTGGGGTGGAATAGGGTTCACAGGAAGCATGTGGCACTGACGCCAACTCGAGAAACTTGGTGAATTTCAGTCTCTTTGGTTCTTCCTTATTTTCTTGAGTTCATTCCTCCTGTCACGTTGGGGGCCATTCACATAATATTCTTGCCTTCACTGCCATCTCCAGCCTGGACTTCTCCAGGTCACAGACTCATGTCTGCCTGTCACGTTCTCTCCCTCTCGCTCTCCCTCCCGCTCTCCCTCTCCCCCTCCCTCTGCCTCTGCCTCTGCCTCTGCCTTCCCCTCCCTCCCTCCCTCTCTCTCTCTCTCTCTCATTAGGAGGAGGAAACTCGGCAATGCCCTTAAAGTATCTCAGTTAGCGTGTCTTGAGCTGCTTTCCAGGAGCTTGGGCCAAACCTTGGGGTCAGCTTTGGATCTCTCTTCCTATCACACCCCATGTCTGGTCCGTCAGTAAATCCTGTCATTTCTACCTTCAAATTACATCCAGGTTCTGGCCATTTTCCCAGAATTCCCTGCTTCATTCCTGGTTCCAGCTGCGCACATCTCTTGTCTGGATTTCTTCAATGGTCCCGACGTGATCTCCTTGCTTCCCCACCCTCTGCTCCTTCTGATCTATTCTCGGCCCAGCAGCATAATGATGTCATTAAAATGTCCGCTCGTGGCATTCTGCTTAAAACTTTCCAGTGGCTGTCTGCATGACTCAGAGTAGTTTGTTATGTGGGGATACTCTCTGCCTCAGTTTCCTCTCTGCTCTCATCTGCTTCTCATTCTGTTCCTGCCACCTTGCCTTGAAATTTAAGGTGCGCTCTCACCCTTAAACATGTGTGTGTACCATGCCCTCTGCATGGCAGCTCTCCCCCCACTCTGTGAGAACGTCCCGCTCCTTCTCCAGCCCTTGTACATCTTTGATTAAAAGTGGGGCCTTTTGGTCACTTCTTTTTCCACCGAAGCACCCTCATCACCACAATCTCCTGGGTCTTTAACATATACTCTCTGCTTTGTATTTCTGCTGTCTTCTCCCCGAGAATAGAGGCTCCATTAGGGAATTTTGATTTTGTTCCCAGCTATCTCTCAGCAATCAGAGCCAGAGGCTCAATAAATATTTGTTGAATGAGTAAATAAAAATCATGAGGAGGAGATGGGTGATGTGGGGTCTCCTCTCGAGGGCCTCATGGTCACTGAGCAGTCAGTCAATGGTTTGAAACCAGCATGGTGGGCTTGTGTGGCAGTGGGTAGGGTTGGTGGGGTGACTCACAGGGCAGCCTGCTCTGACAGAAATTAACCCAAAGCAGGTGCATGTTCTCCTACAGAAATGATGTGCTTGGGGTTTATTCTTCTGATTAGCATTATTACTTAGGCTGGTTAGGTTGAACATTTATTAACTGCTGTGCCTCTGTGCATGGAGCTGAGGGTGCAGCTATGGCTACACCAGCTACTCCTTGTGTAGAGTAAGAAGAAGATGAGACATTTACCTATAAATAGGTAATTTTCAGAGAGGGGAGGCACCATGCTTATGCTTGCGTTTGAGTGAACAGTTTTGTTCTTTTAAGTCATTTCTAACTTAGAATTTTTACCAGATTTGCAGTAGAATATACTTCAATTGACAGAGATAGAAGAGAGACAGTATATTCATTGACTCAGGAAGCACGTCATTAATGACAGCCTGCAGAAAAAGAGAAGTGAGACCTAATAATGTTTTTGATGGCCTACTCTCTTGCTTAGGAGCTGGTTCTTTACTTTGAGTGAATCTTAAGGACTTTGGGTGCTTAGTTGCTTTTCTCTGCTGAGGGAAGTTAATGCTACTTCCTTTCTGGAGAAGAATACTGTAGAGAAGGAGTGGGTGGACCAGAGTCTGCATTGGACCCATGCCCGTAGCCAGCAGCCTGTTCTGACCCAACCCTAGGCTCTCCCCAAGCTGTGCTGACTGCTCTGTGCTCCCCGAGAGCCCTGGTTCTTGGCTGGGGACACCCCAATCAGAGGAACTTCCTGAGCAAAACCAGAAGTGTTTTTGTTACTTGGGACTTTGAAAAAATGGCAGCTGTTTTCTGAGAGCTACGTGTTCTCCATGGAATCAAGTCTCTCTCTCTAAAGTTATCCATAGCTCAAATGTTTCCCCATCTTTGCTTCACACGCTTCAAGTCTTTCCTGGCCTTTCTTCCCCCATGGTCCCTCTTTTGTGTGCTCAGATTTCCTTTATTACAGCCTACCCACAGCTGGGTAGGCTGAGCTGCCTTCCATGCTGCCGAGTGTGCCTGAGACTTCTGATGCCAACCCTGAGTTTGGGGGCGCCTTGGGGACACTCCTGCTTCAGGCCAGCTGGGTCCAAATTTGTGGCTCACCAAAGACCACCCAGGCTCAATCACTCACTAGGAAGGGCTCAGGCAAAACACTACACTTAGCCAACCAGGCAAAGAGGTGCACAGGGAGAAGTCTGGGAGATTCCAAACTCCACATGTCCAACGCTCTCAGCATACCAGTGTGTGACAATGTGCGGAGCACTGCCAGCCAGAACAAAGCACCTAAACTCAGTACCCAGAGTGGTGAATGGGACTTCATCATGTGGGCATGATTGCTATCATCGTTAGCACGTGATCGAGCTCCATCTCTGGGCCCCTCCTTCTCTCTAAAGGTCAGGTTGATCTCGCCAGACCCAAGTATTCATCCTCAAATAACACAGGCAAGGTTTCTGGCATGGGCAGCCCCCGTGCGGGGTTATTCTGATAGCACATATTATCAGGTGGGTCTGAAGAGTCCACTTTCACTGATAAACATCCTTGTCACTGGCAATCCCAGAGGTTTAGAGGTTAGGCCTCAGAAATCAGGGACAAAAGCCAGCCAAATTCTCAATTACATTGTGACACTGTGTTGTAGCTGAGCTGTGTATTTATCTGCCTCCCTATTTAGCATCTTGAGGGCAGAGAATATGCTACTTTATTCATCTTTATCTTTGCTTTTAATATGAAGTAGGTGCTCAAAAAATAGTTGCTGTATGAATAAAAATTAAACTGCAACTATTGAACAAATTCTATTCTGGCACTAATTTTGAACCATTGCTATTAGGCAATAGATCAAATCCTAAGGAAAATGTAGTTAAGGTGATCATCTCAGTCTGGATCCTCCTTGTGCATTTCTTGATTCTCTTTGACCTACTGATTTTCTCCTGTGTCTCATGCTGTTGCACTTTCCACAATGACACAAGTTGGGTCAAACCAATCGCTCCCTTCTAGTAAGATGGGTGGGCAAATTAATGGTTTGCGTGGCAATTAGCAAAGTCTCTCCATCAGATATATTTGTGTAGCTCTGGCCCTTAGCTATGGCACAGGTCCTTTCAAGTGCTTGAGCCATATGCCTCCTTTCCTAAGCACTCACTTCATGCTCCTATGGTGCAGGTAAAGCAGGATGGCACATAGCAGAAGAGTTTCCACTGCCATGACTTTGATCGAAATCAAAACTGCTTTCAGACTAACTTGCAAAGCAGTCATGTTTCGTACTCAAGAGGATCTTTACTTTGTGACTGCTTTCTATGTTGCCTCATTTAAAGTGTCTCTAGGTATATTCAAAATACCACTTCTCCAGTGTTTGCATTGGTCTAAGATTTTGGCTTTGACCATTTTGTGCCAATGACTGAGGAATGCACTTAGAGGCTCCTGGTGGAAAATGGCAGAGGCAGCTGGGCTGTGCAGGAGCTGTGGAGAAGGCACCCCTCTGAGACTCTGGGACGGGGCTGGAGAATGGAAGGTGGTACCCACTAGCGTGTTCCCGGTAAGGCTTTCCACTTGCCATCTTGGGAGAGGCATTGGCCTGTAGGTACAGATCACGCCTGCTTCCTGGCCATGGGCTCACTGGGGTGAGTCTGGGAGACACTGGAGGAGTGAGAGTGGGTAGTGGTTGGTGCTTTGCTGGGCTAAAGGGAAGCATTTAGCTTGAGTTGGCCTCATCTCGGATTAGAGTACAAAGCTGTGTCCCAAAAGAGGAAAGATGGTTTTAAGAATTGCTTAAATAGTCCCTGTCCTTTTCAGAAGTTTTAGAAAATGAGGATAAGCAAAAAATGTCCATACTCTATGTAGCACTACAAAATATATGAAAAGGACATTGGTTTCATCCAAGGTCATAAAATGTTCAAAGTCCAACTCGTGGAGCACCTGTGATGTGAGAGACCACGCTGATCCTTTTCTTCCTTTCACTCCCCTTTCTCTTCCCGTCCCCCTTTGATGCAGAACAATACAAATATTGAGACAATGGGTCAGGCCATGCGGCTTTTTGAGGGCACGCGCGGTTGGCTTGCGGTGTACCATCCAAAGGGATGACAGTTCTGTGAGAGCCCAGCCGAGGGGAGCCCAGGTCCCTGCCAAATCCAACCCCTGCAGGAAATGCGCCGTTGTGATTGTGTGTGTGGAGTAACAGTGACATCCTGTGGCCAGTCTGGTTGATCCAAGTGGCTCCTTTATAGATAAAGGAGACCGTTTTTGTCTGCACAGCACGGTGAGCCTGCGCCAGCTTCTCCTGTAGACAATGCACAAAGGAAAGAAAAGCGGGGTCCAGGAGCCCAGCACTGGCTCTGGCCGCTCCAATTCAGCAGCTGCCTCTGAGCTGAGGGAGGGCAGTCCTTGGGACAGAGGCAATGTCTGTTTTTATGCTTGATCAATTTAAATGTTGCCATTTGAGTGTTGAGTGAACCATAATGATATCCATGAGGACAGTGGTGGAAACAGCAACAGGAGGAAAGAGAAGCAATTCACCTCTTTTAGTCATTCCAGTGGATTCATGCAGAGTAGCACTTGTTACTTACAAATGTCCAAACTTCTTGGCATTGAGTGGTTTTTTTTGTTTTATTTTTAAGTTTTGGATGGAATAACTTCATTTTGACCTTACTTATAGCAAAGGAGGAGAGGGCTGTGGAAGAAAAAAATGCCGATCTTAAGCAATTTGAACATTCTCACGCCATCTGACTTGATTTTGTGAGCCAAGTGCTTCACTGTGCTCATCCAACTCCTGGGAATTGTGAGATTCCAGATCTCTAGTGTGCAACTTCCCATTGTGTCTAGTGCAGGGATTCTGCGGGCCTTGGTTTGGGAATGGGGAATGAACTGTGTCTGTCTCTTACTCAGTGGGGATGCCATGTTGTTTCTATCAAAAAGATAGATAGAAACAAACTCCTGAACCCCAACACTTTCCTCCTGTTTCCAGGGGCAGGAGATTGAGAAAGGCAAATATGGCATGGAGGTTAAGGGTTGATGCTCAACTGCTGTGCTACAGACCCGGGTTCCAATTGCAGCTTGCCACTGAGTAGCTCTATGACACTGGGCAAATTGCTTAATGCTGGGAGTTCCCCTCTTTCTCAGTAGCAGGAAGGGGTTAATAGTAGGTGTTCACTTCCTGGGAAGTTTGAATGAATTCTGAATACACTTGATAGTGTGGAGTGAACAGCAGTGCATATGGCCTAGGACCCAGTGAGAACTCACCTGGGTGCATTGCTGTGCTCACTGCTTTTGGGGACAGGCTTGTGCCTAGGGCTGAAGTCTCTCTCTCTCTACCTTCCTGAGAATCAGCAATAAGACTTCTGTAGTTGTTGACAGAAGCAGGTTTGGGTTGAGAGCAAGAAGAGAGGCCACAGGGTGTGTGTGTGTGTGTGTGTGTGTGTGTGTGTGTGTGTGTGTGTGTGTTCATTGACTCGTTCTTGCTGGAGCTCAGCATAAGCAGTTTGCCACTGGAGGGTCAGATGTAAGGGCTGCCCAGAGGTGATCTACAGCTCTTAAGACAGGAAAAGAAGAAATAAAAGGGAGGAAGAATGGGAAGGAGGGGCGCAGTAGCCAAGAAAATGCCAATAAAGGAAGGAAATGTAGGGGATTAGTGAAAAGGAAGAATTTCAATGCTGAATATTCTCTCAGGCCGTTTTAAAGTTCTCCAAAATCATGATAACTTAATTCCTACGTCAATAAAGATTTTACGTACTTTTTCTCTAGTGGCAGAAAAAAAGGAGGCACCGACTCTTCCCACAGGGGAGAAAGCTTGCAGTTTTAGTGCTTAATGACTGAAGGAGAAGCATTAAAGGGATGGCCTGGAGCTGCCTGAGTCTCCTTCTAGCTGATCAGCCAAGTGTGAGGCAAACAATGTGGTAATTTCTTGGTCTCTTTTTAAAGAGCAATTGCTTATTTCCTAATTTACCTCCTCCTCCCCTTCCCACTCTTCCTCCTCCTTCTCCTTCTCTCTTTCTTCTTCTACTCCATTTCCTTAGCGCTGCCCAATTTGGGGAGGCACCTGTGGCCTACAAGATAGCTTTTATTGCCCGTCTCAAAACCCTCCTGCCGTCCAGTTTTCTGGAAAGTTTCTTTGCGCCCTACAGCTGCCACCCTGTTTCATAGCTTTTACGCCAGTGTCTACTTGCACCAAATGACAGATGGATTCCCCTCATCCTGGCTGTCACAGAAAATAAATTTATCTGAAGATAGGTTCACAAGATGTTGATGATGGCAAAGGAAGCATGGCACCGCTGTATCTATCAGGGACAGAAAGTATGACGTTGCTATATCTGTGATCACTTTGGAGAAACCGGAGAGGCCAGCCTGACCCCGAGGAAGGGTTTGAGAAAGCTCTTGGCCTGAAGGGCGGCAGCAATGGCTCTGGAAGGCAGAGAGGGACATTGCAACAGCTCCTCTCCTTGCCTGGGCAGAGGCCTGCTTATCCTGATCACGCACAGTGTGGGGCAGCAGCTGCAGAGTCTGCCTGCCTCTGCGTGTCCCTGCATTTGGGTGAGGAAGATCAAGGGGGGGCCAGCTCCTGCCTGTGCAGGGCACAGGTGCGTCTGGAAAACAAATGCTAACATTTCTGGTTGTAGGAATAGCACCGTGGATTACACCTCAAATTATTCACAAAAGCACCTTAAACCTAGTTATATCCACTAATACGCTAGGTGTGTGGTTCGGAAAAGTGAGCACTTCGCAGAATCAGTTAGAGTCCACATGGAAAGCTCCCAGATGGCCTGTGCGTGGTGCTAGCACATTCCAGTGGGCACTTTTCCCCTCTGTCCCGCCTCCTACGCTCTCCGTTTCCCTCCCGGTCCCTACTCTACCACTTGCCAGGGGAAAATAAAGAGAGGGCTAGAGTGACCCTCATGCCTCTCTATCCCCTCCTTTCCTCTCTACCCAAAGATGGAGTGGCTGTTAACAAGGATAGAAGTACTTCCCTCCGGACTGAGGCCCAAATATGTAGCATTGTAACTTGTCTTCTAAGTAGCAGTAGGGCTGTTTTTTGGTTCCAAGGGAGATAGAAACTCATTCCCACTTGTTTAAACAATTAATGATTTTTCTTTATTCCCTTGACTCCACAGTTGCTAAGTAGGAAATGTTACTGAGAGCATCTTCAGTGGTTCAGTGGTGTAAATCGGGACCTTGTCTTTTCTCTTTTACTGGCTTTACTTTCTACATTAAGGTGGCTATGTGAGGAGAGAGAGACAGAGAGAGAGAGAGAGAGAGGGAGGGAGGGAGAGGGAGGGAGGGAGAGAGAGAGGGAGATGAGGGAGAGGGAGAAGGAGAGGGAGATTTCTGTGACCCTGGATATCTTATTGACTTAATAAACTTAGGCTCTGTACCGGACTTGTTTAATGCACTTTCTCAGGATGCCAGGTACTAAATGCCTTATGTGACCTCCCCCTAGAGCTGAGGAGGTGTGAAGATAGGCAAATAATATGAGGGGCTCGTGCAACAAGCTGTTATCAGTATGGAAGGAATATCTACTATTCCTTGCCCCTTCTTATTCTTTTTAAAGTAAACTTTATCTCATCACCACAATGAGAACACACTTGTCTGCACTGTACATAGTATTGGAATTGGCATGTGTGGTCTACAAAATTAGCACCCTGTCCAGCTGATCATGTGAACTGTGCCCACAGAGTCCCCACAATGCACTCAGGGCAGATTTGTGCCCGATATTCTGTTTGGTGCTGTCTGGGGTAAGGCCTCTGTGACTTAGCTGAGCATCAAAGGTAATGCATTGCTTGGCCCCCCAGTTAGGTTTCCTTCTTCTTGAAAGAAAAATGGTGCCAGAGAGTTCCCTGAAATCTGATAGGTGGATAAAGTTATATCCGTCAGGTGTCAAAAGCTTGGGCTAAATGAGCTCATTCCATTCTGGAGTTATCTGCTTGGGATCTGAACAAAGTCACCTCTAGACTGTGTTCTTCTCCAGATTGAAATAGATATTTCATCACCTGTCTCTCGCTTTCTCTTCAGTGAGCTGCGTGGCTAAGGCAGGATGCTTGGAATGTTAAGGGTATTTCACACACTTTGCACGTAGGGGATTTTCTGCTTACAGTGGGTTTTGGCGGGACATTGCCCCATCACAAGCTGAGGAACATCTGTATTAGGAGAAGATGTGAAATCTAATTCTGCTAAGGCTAGAGAAATCCTGACTGAATTGTAGCAAGAAAACAGCTTGTTAAACACCAGCCGAGGCAGAAGGTTTCGTCTCATTGGAACTCTACTTATTCAATGCTTGAACAGCTCTTGGAACAGCAGGGGCCGGGTAGTGTCTCTGTGTACAAAAGACAGACATGGTGGATCTTAAACTGGCATTCATTTATTGGAATCCATTTTGGGTACTTTCTTTATTTCTCTCCTGGGAAGGCATTGTTGGTGGCATCTTTGAGTTCGATGCGGTCATATTTCAGACACTTTCATCTCTCATTTAGTGGAGGGATAAGCCAGATCTGAAAATAAAGTTGATATTCCTGTTGTAGCACTAACAAAAGACATTCTCACCAGAGGGGGAAAGAAGGATTTTTTTTCTTCTCCATGTTTGTTTTTAGGCTGAGCAAAACATGTCACATATATTTGATCCATATTTCAAAGAGTGGAGCACAAGCACAGGATGTACATACATCAGCCATTAGAAGGTTATTGAAAGCAATGAATTAATACAGCCCATGTCTCCCTTCTCTCCATTTTGTTCCCTTCTTATGCGTGTTATTGATCGATGTACCTCGGGGAGGAGATTCTTCTGACTCACACACTAAGCAAGTTCCTAGAGAAAATACCAGATTTAAATGTGAGTAGAGGAAATAGCAGCAGCAGCAAAAAATCGCTAATCTTTCATTTATAAGAGCTACTGAACATCTGGGGAGCATGTGGCTCCTTTAACCCCCGGAGTGCAGGAACAAATGAGCACCAAAGGGCAGCCCGTGCTAACGCGGTGCCATCAATTTGAATACAATGGAAGGCCCATCATAAATGTCTGCGGGCCATCTGGGCACTGCTCTGCGTCTCGCCCACCTGGGGGCCCAGCAGGAGGCTCGGCTTGATGGAAGAGGAAGCTCTTAGGAGGGAGAAGAACAGTTGTGAAGACCTTGTTAAACAGCAACACCAAGTGAAAAAGAAAAAGATGGTCATCAAAGTGAAGCAGAAAAGATCAAGCAATTCATGGGAAGAGTTTGAACTATTCACTAGGGTGTTGATGGAAGTTTATGCCTTTATCTCATCCAACATAGACAATTTAACCCATACTGACCGTGTGCTTGTAAAAGAACAGGAGACCCGCCATGCGTCTGGGATGATCACTGTGGAGCTCACGTGGGACCTGGGGCAGTCTAGACCTTACGCTGAGTTGACACTGATTGAAATTTTTCTACCGTCCTCTTATGGGGCATTGCATCTGAAGAATCTTTAACTCTGTAAAACATGGAAACGGAGGTGATGGTACTTGTGATTTTTCTCCTCCCAGTGGTCTTGTGGGATAATGTACACGTGCTGGGGAGTTGCTCTGGATGGTCACTTGGGACAAGCAAGCAACGTAAGAATTAATGTTGCTATGCAGCAGTTGTAGCGGAGAAATATTTCTAAACACGCCCTTCCCTTCGATCCAGGAAAGATTTCCCAACATCTCCCCACTGAAGAGATGGCACACTGGCAGACAGGGGCCGGGGCTGGCCACAGATGGAGCTGACTGGCACGCAGTAAGTTTTGAAACATGTTTGAAGTAGTTGCCAATGTGAAAAGAATATCCAGATTTTTGATTTCTCTTAAAAAATGAAAAAATCTGGCAATGATGGTGCCATCAAAAGTCAGCTGGACAGGAGATGGCTGGAACTCAGAGATTTGGCGTCCTCTCTCTGGCTGCTACACTCTTTTGAATTTCTGCCATTTGTTTACGGGAAGCCCTTGAAGGTGTTTGAAAAACTGAGTAACATACGGTTTAGTTAGAGTTCTCTGGGGGAAACAGATTGTGTGTGTGTGTATGTGTGTGTGTGTGTGTGTGTGTGTGAGAGAGAGAGAGAGAGAGAGAGAGAGAGAGAGAGAGAGAGAGAGAGAGATGTATTAGTCAGCCTTCCATCACTAAGAGGAGATACCTGACACAGGCTGCTTATGAAGTAAAAAGATCTATTTTGGCTCATTGGTCTTTAGCTTCAAGTCCAAGGTTGCTCTGTCCCACTGGGTTGGGTCTCTGGCAAAGGCAGCACATTTCAATAGGAGTGTGAATAAGAGAGAGTGCTCACATTATGAGTCAAGAATGTAGAAGGAGAGGGAGAGGGAGAACATGAGGAAGAGGGAGGAACAGGGTGAGAGGAAACAGAAAAGACAGAGGGGAGAGGAAGAAAATAGGGCAAAGGGGGGGAGAAATGAGAGAGAAGAGAGAGAAGAGAGGAAAGGCGATAAAGTGAGCAAGAGGGCAGGAAATGAACTACAGGAAATGTACTGCAGTTCCTTTAAGGGTAGGCCTTCAGTGACCTAAAAGTCCTCTGCAGGCCCACACATCCCAAAGGTATCTATCTATCTATCTACTTTCTATCTCTCTATCATCTATGTTGGCTCATAAAATTATAGTAAATCTAGACCTGGGAGAGCCAAATCTACTGCTTTGATCTGAGCTTTAATCTGAATCTGATGTTCTGAAATCAAGGAAAATCAGTGGCATAGGCTCTCTCAGGTTGAAAGGCTGGAGAGAAGATCACATGTCCTAGCACAAAGATAGGCAGAAGAAAGAGAGTTCTTTCTGACCTGGTTTTTCATTCCATTCAAGTCTTCAGTGGATTGGATGAGACCCAGCCACGTGGAGGACATCAGTCTTCCTTACCCAGTCTGCCAGTTCCAATGTTACTCTGATCCAGACACACACTCACAGACACACCAAAATTAATATTAAACCAACTATCTGGGCACCCTGTAACCCAATCAAGTTTGAACATAAATTAACTATAAAGTTTGACAAATAAATTAACCCAGGGATCTTTTAGCTGGGCTGAGTAGATCTAGGCACCCTATATTTAAGCCCCTACTAAGACCATCAGGTTAGGAATGCTTCTCAAAGGACAGGCTTTTGGTATTGATATAGAAGAGATATAACTGCTAACCTGTTAGATGTCAAATGTGCTAAGTTTGAAGTCCCACAAAATTGAGGAATGAAGTCATGAACTAAAGGAAGAAGTTGGGGGAGTTTTACTAGGGATAAGGAGAGAGGAAAAGTAGCTCCTGGATTCTCAGGAGGGGTTCCTGAATGGGTGTACACTGAAGCCCTTTTTTGGGCGTAATTTCTACAGCAAAGTCACAATGTGGGTACAACCTGGGTCAAGCTACAGTCAACCTATAGGATTACAAGCTGATTAGCTAATATTGATCTAATAGGGGAAGGACTCATGTAGCAAGGGTACACGTGGGACATTTTGGTGAAAGGATGGGTCCAGATGCTCTGGTCACTTGCCTACTTGCATAACCAATGCCCATCTGGACTTACGGGACAGGGTGTGCTAACTATGATATAATCTCAAGTTATTGTTTATCCCTTAGGGAGGCATACAGGCCTGGCCATTACATCTTATCTTGAGGTCTGGCTCTCTTCAGATGCATGTCCAGCTATAGTTCTGATGTCTTTATTTTTGTGTTGACTTCCCTGAGAGTCCAATACTCCCTGACTGTGTATTTAATTTCTATTTTAGATACCTATAATAGTATGAAATGAAAATACAGGAGAAAATATTTCAAACAGTAGGAAAAGTCCCAGAAAAAAGATAACAACTGTTCATTTCTTTCCCAAAGATCTCAATGTGTCTTCTTTTTTAAAAAATTTTTTTAAGTTTTTTATGTTTTTGGCAGTACCAGGGATCAAACTAAGGACCTTATGCTTGCTAGGTAGGCACTTATTCCACTGAGCTATATCCCCAGCCCATGTGTTATGGTTGATGCATTGTGTCAACTTGGGGAGTCTAGAGATTTGGCTGAGTGATTCAGCAGAAAGCCAGGGCGCCTATTTTGTATACATCCTGAGCCTGTGGAAGAGGAGGGCATGGAGACTATGTGAGAGCTACATGCCCCCTGGGTGGCGGTAGGCTGTTTACAATGTAAGAGAGGAAAAGAGGCTGCTTGCGGCCAATCGTTCCTTTTGCTAGTTGGTTTTGCTGTGCTCTGCTGCCGTGAACACTTGCCCTCTGCCATGTGCCACTCTGCCTCAGAACCAGCCAAGTATGGACTGAAACCTCCACAAACTGTAAGCTAAATAAACCTTTCCTTCCTTCATTTTGGGAGTTGGGTATTTTGTCTCAGCAATGAGAGAAAAGTGACCAAGACACTGTGTCTTCATTTTTGATGTCATAAATAGCCACTACCTAAGCCTGAATGTCTATGTTTACCTGTGACACTGAGTCATCCACACTGTGAAGATGGTTACTGTGAAGCCCTGTAATGCTCTACTCTCTGGGACCCTGGATAGCTCACCCACTGGGTGAGATGTCCTGCCTGGGATCTGGGTGTAGATCCCAGAGATAGCACTCCCCATAGACTTTTCTTGGCCAATTTAGCAAAGGCCAGATGCTGCCTTTGGGGGGTATATGGTTCTCTACACAAACTAATACTCAGGTGGGGTGTGGGATGTTTGAGGGGAGATGGGAAAGAATAAAGCAAAGCAGAGGTTCCTTAAAACTCAGCTGAGAGTCAGAGTATTGTTCCAACATAAGGATGGTGAGAGCAATTTTCATGCAAAAGCAAATTTAAAGGCGCAGGTAGCAACTTCAGTCTCTGTTCCCTGTGAATGAGCTTAGAGTGAATCTGTCAGCTAAAGTAATTGTCCTTCATCCAAAGCCTTGAAAAGAGGTAGCCACATATAAAATACTGTCTACTTCATGAAACATCAGAAGAATAATATATGTTAGTTCTATTTTCTGGGATATTGTTTATATATAACCATGGGCAACTTCTTTTTCTTCCTTTTATAAAAATCATTTAAGAGGAATGACCACCTGGTGGCTGTTTTCCATCAGTGTTATTCTGTCTTTCAGCGCAGATCTGGAAATCCTGCCCTGTTTCTTTTGCCCAGGGTACCTGCCTGCCCAGCCCTCTCCTGGGCTGGGAGCATTAATACAGGGCCCCGAGACCCAGAATAGCCATTTGCTGTCTCTCAATGAGAACTCCCTCTCCAGGGCTCTTGCTCACCCCTTGCCCTTCAAAGGGAACCACCAGCCTGTCCAGTGGGCATGAGTGGTCATGATTTAAGCAATGCCAAGTGCTCAGCTGTCCATGGGGAGCAGAGTTCTCTGCTTCGTAGCATTCCTGGCCATCTGGGCTGGGAGATAGAGACCACTGTGGCACCAGAATAACCTTGGCCAGTTCTTTTGCAACTTCTGCTTCAAGAAGTGCCATGCCCAGCATATTGGTATGTGACACTGGAAGCACGGATGCTGTGAGACCTGGCAGGGCATCATCTATTCTTCTGCCTCCACGGCCCCTTTGTGTCATGTCTGCTCCCTTCCTTTCTTAACATTATCTCATAAGCTGATAGGAGCATTTCATTACCAGGATAAGAGGTGGGCTAAGTGCCTGTATGTGCACACGCATGCATGTGCGCACACACACACACACACACACATGCACATGCACACGCACACTCACACACAGAACACTTACCATCCTCACAGGAACAAAGGGGCTCCTTGTGATGACACAATGAAGGTCCAGCTCACTGTGACCTGCAGGTGATGGAAAGGGTTGGGTGAAGTGCCAGGCAGTAAATGCTCTAGAGTTTACCTTTCTGAACCCGGATATCTTACAGCACAGGTTCTCAATGACCAATGCTCCCTTGGTCTTCAGGAGCAAGTTTCCTCCCTAGCTGTCTTTGCTGACTGGTAACAGCAACCACATAACAACATTTACTCCCCGACTTCACCCATCATGTGACATGCTATTGTTTTTAGTTTGCATGGGATTTGATCATCTTTCATGATCTTTTCCACTGACGTGATCCTTACAGATTAAGGTCAGAGGGTATATGTGGGGCAATCCATGCTTCATCTCTCCTGCTACCACCCTAATCCAAGCTATTGACTTTGTCACTGGGATATGCAATGGCTTTCTAAGTTGTCTTCCAGTTTGATTTCATTTCCTTCCATCTATTCTCCACATAGCAATCAAAAGTTCTCACCCATCAGTGAGCCAGACAAACAGTGGCTGCTATCCACCAGGCACTGTTACATGTTCTAGGAACGCTGGGGTGAATATGGTGAATGTGGATGTTAGAAGGACATGATAAACACTACACTACGGAAGCCGTCAGGCGGATGAAGATGTTATGTTGCTTTTGTATGGGTCGTACGTGTGACTGGCCCCCACAGCTTATAGGTAAAGTCAGAGGCCTTAAAATGATTGAAGACGGGGCAATGCCTGATCAAGCTCTGCCAGCATCTCCAGCTTCATCTGGAACCTCCTTTCCCAGCCCTCTTGTCTGCCAGTACACTGGGATATGCCAAGATCCTCTTCCTGAGGGCCTTTGCACAGACTTGGGGCTCCTTTTCACCTTGGCACCTAGTTTATTTCTGTATGTCCGTCACAGCTCATCTCACTATCTCTTGTCTGACCGCTCCTATCTAAATGAGGGTCTCCTATGATGTTCTGTCTTTTACACCCTGTCCTTTTCGTCCCTGACACTTCTCAGAGGATGTTCCCCACCATACCAGCGTTCTATGATTACTTAGAGGACTACAAGCCCTGGCAGGTGGGACTCTCGTCTGTTTTGGATTTTACTGTATCACCTTTTAAGCATGATTAGATGCTTATTTGGAGAATAAATGAATTAATGCAGGAATTTAAAAAGTAGAAAAGGCATGTGAACTAAAAAAAGCTCTGTGGCTATATTTTAGAAATATTTAGACCCTTTTTTCTTGACAGAATTCCTTAAGTTTTAGTGTCTTTGCCTTTTTGGCTTTTTGTTTTGGAGAGACAGATTTGTCTAAAGTGTATGTCATGACTCTTAGAAACTAGGAAGGGTCTGAAGTTTTACCTACTTGCAAGCTAATTTAGCCCATCAGAATTTTGTGACAGAAGACACAAGACTCCCGGGACAGAGACAGTGGATCCTATTACTCACAGCAGAGTAAGCAGCACAAACATCAGTACATTTACATTTGTTCCCCTTGTGCCCAAGCCCTGAGGAATGGTGAGAATTTCCCACATGGATCTACTATAGGGCAACCATTGAGGTTAGGGAACCTGAATCTTTTATCATGGAGAGTCCACATGCCTGCTCCCTGTGCCAGAGGAAGATACTATCTTTAACTTCCAAGACTCAAGCCAGTTTGTCCTCTACTCTAGGTGGAGGCAAGCCCCTTAGCTTTACAAACAGCTTGGAAAAGATAAGTCTGGGGAAAGGTAATTAGTGCATCATGCAGCCACATTAGGGAACCCCAGAGAGCTGTCTCCCAACAAAATGAATACTTCATTTGGCTTCTGGTGAACTTTGGCTTCTTGTGAAGCCACCAACTTAGCTTCTGACTAATTTTCATGAATGTGTCAATTCTTCAGTCCCTCTAATTAATCTGATTGACAAAGGTAGGCCCACCTGCAGCCATCTGTCTCCTAGAATGTTTAATCAACAGGACAACTCCAAGTAGCAGGATGAGGATAGCTTATAGTATTCATCTTGACCATGGTCCAGTGTCTTAGATCCCATCTGCTGAGAAAATCTTGTAAATCTAAACAATTTATCTTAGAAATCAAGTGATTTTCTCCTTTGGTTTCTAAATCAATCTTTCCACTAGGCCTAGGGAATTAACTCAGGTATAACAATTGCTCAGACCCTGCCTTGGCGCAAGAGGGGGAAGGCCAGTGCAGTAAGCCAACCAGTACCACCCCCAGCCACTTAAGCCACTATGAGCCCAATGCCTTCCAGACCCAGGATGGCATCATTGATTTCTTCAGGTAAACTCAGGGGCAGATATTATGCCATTTTCTAACTGGATGACTCCCATGGGAGAAAAAGCTGTTCTCATGGTGTGCATAAGTAACAAGCCATTTGCTCCTCTGGGATGCTTTTCCAAACAGCTAAGGGCACTCTTGCTTTGGAGAGTTCTCTACTGAGGACCACATGATTTACTGGTGGTGTTTGCTTAACCATCTGAGCCAAAGTCTCTTATGACCACTCCTGCAGTTCAAGGCTCTGCAAATATATTTTAAATCTAACTGATTTCCGTTTCTACTAGTTGGTACCGAAGGACTCTAACAAACCAAGTAAAGCAAGCTGTCCAGGTCCTAAACTTTCAATACAAACCCCTTCCAGCACTTCTGCATGTTTCTCTGCCTTTATTTCCACACCTGTCACTATTTCTACACTTGCTCTACACAAGAAGTACAATACCAAAAGTGTCCATGGACTCTCGACCCCCTTCCCTGAGAGCATTAGAACTGGTACATCCTTGTCAGCCCCCTCACGTGGGACTTACATTAATTAGGAGGCGCCAATTGGTGATGTTGCATCTCGGTTTTCCATTTGGCTGACTGATCTCAAGTTTCTCATTTCAGGTCAGTCCTTGGTTTTGCCTAAGGACAGTTAGTCTAACCTGGGCAATGAGTCCATCATGCTGCTAAACTCTAGGTAATTATTTGTCCCACGGAATGACTGAGTAGCAGCTATGGAAATAATGTGGGGAAAACCGGAGGCACCAATAGGTGTTTTGCATTGGAGGTACAGGAACTGGAGCCCACCCTGATGGGAAATGACAGATTCAGAAGTCACCTAAATTTGTGGTGCTTGTATCAGGTTGGGTGAGTGACACCAGGGTATTTTCTTTCACAAATAAGGGTCCTCTAGCATTTTCAGGAAAAAAAAAATACCATTACTGTCTTTCACTTCCCCCTCTCTGGGGTTCTGAGGTGTTATTTTCTCAGGTACCAGGGTTGTTATTTTCCACTCCATGGCACAGGCATGTTGTGAGCCATTTTAGGAGCTTGCCATTGTTTACCTAATCATTCCTTTTCATAATTAAGCCTTTCATTCAGAGGCATTAAATATGAGAGGGACAAGAGTACCTTATGAATCTTGCAGAAAAGCATCACATCCTCACGCTACCATGGGACATTCGGACCTCTGTAGGAGGACTTGATGACTATTGTTCTCAATGACCATCATCCTTGTGCTCAGTGGTCATTGTAATCAATGGTCATTACCATTATGTCCTATTGGCATGTTGGTCCAACAAAAGAATCCTCACGGGTAAACTAGAAGCAAGTTTGAGTTCTTAAGGCTTCTTCCATTGGTGGTACTTCTACCCAGTTGTGGGCCAACCAAGCAGGTCCGGGGTTACTGTTAAGGGAAAGAAAGAGCATTATGCCAAGGGATGGTCAGGTGGAATCCAAACTACATAATGAGCTTATGTATCCTCTCCATTTTCATCCTGCATATTACCTAGGAAGTGGCTGAGAGAAAGTAGTCCCTTTTAGGGCCCAGTCACATTCAACAAACTACCTTATGAAGGCATATGTAGTAGGAGTGGAGGATGGAGGTGAAGTCAGGAATCTACGGAGACCTTCCCAACTCTCAACAGTAGCCTGCAGAGATACTGTGGAAGGTCTATTGAATATCTTGATTTTTCTCCCATGACTGGGCAGTGTTTATGATAAAAGGTTTACCATTTTCAGGCTACAAATAGTCCAGGAGGCCAAAACCATGACACACAGTAATCTCTGGGTTACAACATGGACTTCCTTATCATGATCAGCTTTTGTCAGGAATCACAAGTCTGATATGTCCTGGTTAACTTCTGCATCAGAAGCACAGAGCCCTTTCCTTTGTCCACAGTCCACAATGGTGGGACACTGTGCTAGGTTCAGGAAGATGAAAGATCCAGGCAGTAATGGAGGTGATTTGGAAACTGCAGGTCTCACCATAAGCTGGATTCCAATAGGTCTCATCAGAGCACAGCCTCCTACTATGGGCACCTATGCTAGTGATCCAGATACCCAGATGATTTGATTAGCAGTCATGATATGTTTTCACACTTCATGGTCCCAAAGCAGAGTGTCTTTTATCTACCAGTCTGCAGTTTTCCAAATGGCAGACTACATAGCTAAGCCACTGGCCATAACCCAAGAATAGGGAAAATATAATATGGTTCATCAAAGATAGTATCAGCCAGGGCTGTGAGAATGGCTTTGAGTTCTGTCTACTGAGCAAAGCCACCAGAGACCAGCTCTGTGGCAGAGGGATACTGAAGAGCCACTAGCCTGGTACATGCTGTTAGGTTTCAGTGTAGCCCAGCCATCAGTGACACTGCCTCAGACATTTTAGAGAAACTCGGAAATAGGAGCCTCACTGAGCCAGTGGCAGAATGGAGATAATGTTTTCCCCCAAGGGATGGCTGTGACTTTTTCACAGAAAGCCAAAATTTTGCTTGGGCCAGGCTGTCAGTCTGTTTTGACATGTGGGCTTGTTGGATTCTTCTCATCTTGTTAGTCATTGAGTTTTAGTTGGCCCACGCCATGCGTGGGAATAGGAGAACCCCAAGGCTGCCATGGGTCATGTGTCCAGCTCCAACAGGACCCCTGTAACAAGCTCATAACTACTTCTTCACCTGGATGTACCTGTTACTCATGTCAGGAAGGCAACAATGCCAAGTCCCCATGGGGCATCTCCGGACAGAAGCTGCCTTACTTTACCAAGAGGTGCCAATAGGCAAAATTACTGGTCACAGAGACTTGTAGTGCAAGGACATCATCAAGGTTAGGGACTCCCAAATGCACAATCAGTTCTCTCCGTGAGGTTCATAGTTCTGTCTGTGAGGAGAATCCCCACCCTCCAACACTTACAGAGCAGGCAGGTACAGATATTTAACACGACTCCTGTATATTCGGAGGTAGAAGAAACAATGGTAGTTCAGTTCCACCCAAATGGCCCACTCAGCCATCTTAGCTTCAGCAATCTGCTGTGAACCTGGCTCAGATTGTTACAGTTGAACCTGGTTCTCCCTTTTCTCCTGGGGCCATGTAAAGGAGAGATTCTGGACTGGTATCCAGCTGTGTTCTAACAGTTTTATTTCTTTTCCCCAGAGCTCCTCTGTATACCCACGAGAGCTCCTCTGTATACCCATGCAGGTATATGTAGTCTTTTATTTTTCTTAGAGACTGGGAGATTTTGGTTCTACATATAATTGATTATGTTTTTCCTTACAGAAGCTGAGGTCAAGGGTAGAAAGGGACAGAAGGTCAGGGGCCCGGAGGAGAAGGTCAGCTTTGGACCATCAGGCAAGGATTGCGTCTGCATTCTCTTTTGAGCAGCCAGGTGCACCCTGAACCACCTAGCAAACTGGTAATGTTTCTGGCCCACAGAAAGCTTTATATTCTCGTTGCTGGCGTTCATTTCCACTTTAGGTGTTTCATAAAGGACAGCCTTCTTCCTTTCTCTCTACAGTTGGTTAATTAAAACTTTAAAAAACCCAACTTCTTAGAATCCCTTTTTTAAAAAGGGTGACTATTACTTTGCCAAATAAAAGTGGAAAAATATGTTTCCCCTCAACAAGAAAGGGAAAAGGCTGAACAGTGGCTACAGTGTGCTGACAGGGATTAGCTTGAGAGAATGAGAGCCAGGCCTCTGTAGGGTGAGGGATGGAGCCACCCACATGGCGGTGGACCCCCAGGTGTCCAGGGAAAGCTTGGAAGAGCCGATCCTGGCTTGCAACTATGTCTGCCTTCATCACCTCCAGACAAGCCAACCCACAGAGAGAGAAAGAGATCTAGACAGTGCGGCCTGAAAGCACAGCCCAGGAGATCCTGGGAGAAGTACAGGGGGCGGGCCTCTCATTCCCAGCAGCATGGGCGGGCGGGGTCCTTTTGCGTTCTGTCCGGGTGTTGTAGCCATGGTAATCTGAGCTTCTAGCTATCACCACGGTATGTAACGGTCTCAGTGAGGGGCTCCACTCTGTCTCTAAGGAAGAAAAAGCTTTCTTGTGGTTTTAGAAGAGGCTTGGCCCAAAATATAACCTTTAAAAGTCTATGCATTTTGTGAATGTAGAACAACTAAATTTGAAGCACATTTTGTGGCGATATATTTCTATGCCACTAGATCTCTTGGAAGCTAATCTATGCACCCTGGCATAACATTGGCATTTGATAGATAGCAATGTCACAGTCCTTAGAATCACTTCAGACAGACACTTGGGCACAACAAGTAAAATGACATTTGACAGATTTTAAGATCCAATTATTCATTCCCATTCATTATTTTCTTTATAATTACACACTTTTTAGATAAATATGAATGATTTTTGGTGTGGATTCAGTAATCCTAAAATTCTCAGTGCATTTACTTGGCAATGGCTCCTGCTGAGACAAAGATGCTTTATTATATGTAAGTGCTGTTAACTAAGCTGGAGTGAAAACTGGGTGAGAAAAAGGCAATTACATGCTTTCCCCAGTGCTCTCGATGAACAGGTCCTGGGAATTCCTAATGCCCAACTACAGATAATGAGGAGGAGACTCAACTGTTCTTTTTTATTTCAAAGAGAATAAAAAATAATAAAGAACATTAGAAATGATACAGAATTTCACTCAACAAGATGATAGGAATTCAGCAATGGTTGTTATACTGCATATTGTTGTCTTCAAATTAGTTGTTCAGATTACCAGATATAAGCATGCAAAATTGCTCAAAACTTTAAAAAGAAGAAAAAAATTTAAGCATTAACTGTTCTTTTCAATAGACCAGTAGAAATCAGTAGCACAATTATCCCAGCTGTCCTGTGTATATACATATATATTTTTCCTTCTTTTTTTCCTTTTCTCCTCTTTAATAAATGATGTTGGAAAAACTGGCTTTCCATATGTCAAAGACTAAAATTAGACTCTTGCCTATCACCATACGCAAAACTGAAAAGGGATCAAAGATCTAAATACTAGAACAGAAACACTAAATCTACTAGAAGAGAAAGTAGGTAAAAATCTTGAAGCCATAGGGGCAGGCAGAGAGTTCATGAACAAAAACTAAACTGCACAGGAAATACTTGAAAGAATCAGCAACTGAGATCTCATCTTATTGAAGAGTTTTTGCTCATCTAAAGAAATCACCAGCAGAGTAAAAAGAAAACCCACGAATTGGGAAAGAATGTTAGCTGACTGTCCCTCAGACAAAGGACTTCTCTCTAAAACATATGAAGAATTTTTTAAAAAATCAAGACTCAGTTTTTCTCACTACTACCTAAGACAGAGGCAGCCAGGGCCTCGGAGTGCGTGTACCCTGGAAGTTGTGCTTTTTGGACACATGTACCTATCATGGTTTCTGTGTCTTTGTGTCTTCTTGCTCTCTGTGCCTGCGTCTTCTTCCCGTGGGCTGGCTCCGGAAGAGCCACGTGTCCATTTAGTCATCTTTGAACTCTCACATCTAGAATAGGCAAATCTCATAACCCACGTTCCTCCTTCTGAGTGCTGGCCCCTCTTGGCTTTGCCACTCACGTCACTTGTGCCAAGGGCCCAGGCAGCTGCTTACATCTTCAGAGTCCCCTGGTTCTTTGCTCCTGCTGTCTTGCTCGCCTGCAGCGCTTTAATCCCATCTGGACTGCAAGGACTCTTGCTTGTCTTTAAGAACTCAGCTCAGAAAGATTTGCCAAAGCAAAAAGTGGCAGTCACATGACACACAGGAGATGGAAAGCAGTTTCAAAAAAAAAGTTGCTTTGGCCAGAATCTACCTATCAAGTGGACAGTGCTATAAATTCATTTAAGAGGGACTTTTTAAAACCCCCCAACTCCTCCTATTTTTCTTCTGTGGCTTCTATTCGCATTCTGATGACAGGGTTTCCCATCGACACTGACTACAAATGGAGAGACGCTGCGATGCTTGCAGTAAGCGTCTGACCCATGCCTCGACACGGCTGTGTACCTTTTGTGTCATAGGTCGCTCTCTGTGAGCTTGGTTACTGTACTTTCCTACAGTATGTGGTTGTCTTGTCTGATCTACCCCTTATCTGATCTCTGTCTCAGGCTCTGGTGGCTTGATTAATGCAAGAATGTCCATGAGCCCTCTATCTACCTGCCGTCTAGGCATTAACATTTCTGACAACTAAATACCGGACCACTGGGACTCCTGTTCTGTAGTGCATGGTCTGGGGGACCAGCAGGGCTGTTCCTTGTGCCAACCTCTACACACAGTTTGTTAAGGCATCTATCTGATGAATGTCTGCTTTTTGGGGTGGAATTAGCTACAGGTTAGACAACACTGTGATGTACTATTTAAAATTGAATTGCTAAATGTTGCTGAATGTGCCCTAGGTGGTAACACATAGTCACAGGTAGTCCCAAACCAGCAGTTCACAGGTGAAGCAAATATTTAATGAAGATACCTGGAATATCTGAGCAAGGCTGGATATGAAAAGGACAGTTTAAGAAAAGTGAGGGGATTATGGAAGGCGGGTTGGTATGGTGCTCCTGGCATGCTGTGTGTCTGTCTTATGACCTTCCTCTACATGGTGGTGGGGAGTATCTAACTTCTGACCCTAAGAAGTGTGCAGAGATATCAACGGGACCTCTCAGGTGACTGGACATGGCTATCCCAAAGGATGGGGACCTGTCTCATTGTGGAACAAACTAAAGCTAAAGGGAGCAGGCAGCCGGAGAGACACTGCCTCTGGAGGGCCACCAACTCCTCCCCAAAGCATGGGCAAAGAGCAGGTGGCCACTGTGGGATTCACCTGCACATCATCAGTGTGTTGGGGCAAAGTTCCTGTGTGTCCTGATGTTAGCCCAGTGGAAGGCATCTGGAGGGGTCTGCTTGGAGCTGCTTCTGTTGTCACTGTATTGAAAACTAACACGTATATTCCTATGTATGTACTTGACATACATAAAGTTAACTTTGGAAAAATGCAGAGCTCTGGGTGCTAAGTAACCACCACTACGACCTGGGCCCAGAACAGCTGCAGCCTGCAGAGCAGTGCCCCTGCACGGCCCTGCGCAGCCGAAATCTTTCTCCACTTGGAACCACTGGTAATCACTGAGCCCCCACCACCGTATCCCATAGTTTTGCCATTTCCAGATAGTTATAAATGTAGTGAAAGGTACGTGACCTTTAAGAAGGAGTATATCAACTAGAGTTCATTAGAGAAATATATATATATATATAAAATATCTATGTCATATACATGTTATATATGTATGGATTTATAAGGTAGGCTTATAGTGAGCACTGGAAGAACGAAATATGGAAGAATGCAGAAAGGGTATCTGTGCATTGGAGACACAAAGGATCCAGTGAAAAGTTGAAGCCCTGGAGCTCCACTGTGAGTCCATTGTGAGTGCATTGTGAGTCCCTTTTGAGTCTATTGTGAGTCCTTTTCTGTGAGTCTATTGTGAGAACTCCGTGGGTTCTTTGTGAGTGCATTGTAAGTCCTTTGTGAGACCTTGTCGGTCCTTTGCGAGTCCTTATTGGGAAGCTGAAGAGTGTGCGCTTGAAACCTGGGGACGGGCATCCAAAAGCGATGGTGCCGACTTATATCCTCTTGCTCAGAAACAGAAGCAGGACCTCCTCATTCCTTCCCTTTTTACTCCATTCAGGCTGCAAGCTTATTTGTTGGTGCCAAACACACACACAGAGTGGGTCTTCTCTCTTCAGTAAATCTATCATCCACACACACCCAGAACTGTGCTAAAACAATCTGCTGGACATTTATTATTCAAGTTAACTCCATAACTGTCACAGGTCTGGGTTCTTTTTCCTAGTATATGTCAGGTAGGTTCATTCATGTAATTATGTATATTGTAAGGTCATCCCTTTTTATTGCTGAGTAATATTCCATTTATGGCCAAAGACAGTTTATTCAGCCACCCAGTGAGGAATATTTGGCTGGGTACTAGCATTTGGCAATTATGAACATAGTATACAGATTTCCCAGTGAACATAAGTTTTCATTTCTCCAGGTTCAATATCTAGGGGCAGAGTTGTTTGATCATGTGTTAAGTGTATACTGGCTGTGTAAGAAGCTGCTGAATTGTTTCTCACAGTGACAGTACCAGTAGAGATTCTGGCATCAGTGTAGATGAGTTCAGGTTCCTTTATATTCTCGCTAAGCCTCGGTATTGTCTTTTTTCTTTATTTGCTTTTTACTTTAAGCATTCTCAGGCCATGTCATGTTATTCTATTGTCAGGTTCAAGTTCAAGTTTATTTCCTAAATTACGGACTCAAATGATTTCAGCACCGTTTGAAAGATTATTTTTTCTTCACAACTTGCGTTTGATTATTTGTCAAAAAAATCAGTTGGTCCAGGGCAGAGGGTGTAGCTCAGTGACAGAGTGCTTGTCCAGGCTACACAAAGCCCTAGATTTGATCCCAGCCTAACACACATTCCTACGCATGTGTGCATGCACACACACACACACACACACGCATATCAGTCGCTGTGTTCTATGTGACTATATTTCTAGACTTTATTCTTTTCCAATAATTTTTGTGTTTATCCCTTCACCCCTTCAGGAATGCCGTACTATTTTCTTGACTGTCATTTTAAAGTAATCCTTGACATAGGCTAGTGTGACTATTCTAGTTTTGATTTTCTTTTTCAAAATCATCTTGGCTGTTCTAGTTGCTTTGGTTTTAAGTACATAGATGGGAAGCATGCAGTTTCCTCCGTTTAAAAACAAAGGCAAACCACATCATGTAATTGTTGTCCAGGGCAACACTGCGATCAGCATCTGAAAAGTTTCTCTCGTGCTCCCCCCCCCCGTCCTTATCTACTCCCTTCTTGCCATCCCCACCTCCAAACCACTAATTCTGACTTCTGTTGCCAAAGATTTTTGCCTGTTGACAAATTTTATTTAATAAAACCATGGAATATATATGTACTCTTGGATGTCTGCGAGATCTGATGTCTCTGAGGTTCATCAGAGCTATTGCATATCACAGTCATTTGATTTTTGCCTTGTGAAATAATATTAACTTGAAGGTCATATCTTGATTTATGTATGCATTATATCTTGATAAGGAAGCTAAGTAACTTCTAGTTTTCTGACCGTGAGAAGTATTGCTGCTAAAATATATTTTTATACATGTTGGTAGATAGATGCATATGTTTCTTTTGTTGACCTAGGAATAAAATTCCTTATGCTTAGCCTTAGTAGAACTGTCAAACAGTTTTCCAAAGTGCGTGTACAAAGGACACTCCTGTGGGCAGTGAATGGGGTTGCAGTTGCTCCTCATTCTTGCCAGTAGTGTTTCTGTCTGTCTGTCTGTCTCTCTGTCTCTGCTCTTTGTCATTCTGGTCATTATATTTACATAGCTCCCTGTAATTTTAATTTGTAGTTCATGGTGACTGATAAAATTGGGTACTGTTTATAAGGTTCACTACCCTTATGGGGAGTCTGCCTTGTGAAATATCTATTCAAATATTTTGCACATTAAAAAAATAGGAATACATGTCTTTTTTGTTTTATATTTCTGCTATCCCTTGTTAGATACATACCTTGCATCCATATACTTCTACATTGTATTCTGTTAATGGTGTCTTTTAATAAGGAAAATTTTATAGGAATGAATTCCAATGTAATGATTATTTTCTCTGTGGGCATTATTTTTTTGTGTTCAGTTTAAGAACTCTTTGCTCACTCTCTATTTCCAGTCAGGCAGATATTCTCTTATGCTATCTCCTAAAGTTTCATTGCTTTTTCTTTTCTACTTTAGATCTATCATCCATCTGGAATTGATTTGGGGTTTAGTTTGAGGTTTAGATCAAGGTTCATGTTATTCTTATATGGAAATTCAGTTATGCCAGCACCATTAATGGAGTAGGCCATTCCTTCCTCCACTGGCTTGAAGAAGGTAGGACACCTGTCACAAGTCAGGTGACTGTGACTGTGCAGGTGTGGCGCCTTCTTTCCCTTTGTCCTCATTTGTTATCTTTGCAGCAATACTACTCCTTTTTAATTAGTGCAGCTTTTTAATGAAATCTGATACCTGATAAGGGGCAAGTCCTTCAACCTTTTCTTCAGTGTTGATAGTTTGCATTTTATATTCATTTGATTGCCATAGAAATTGATGACTTTTTATTATAGTTAAGTCAAAACTGAGGCAATTTGAACAAAATTGACATCTTTAAAGTGTTGAAGGCTCCAGTTCATGAACATGTATCTTCCTCCATTTATTCATTCTTAAATTTCTCTCAGGAATATATAAATATATATTTTGTCTTTTTGGGACAGTGTCTTGCTATGCAGTTCAGGCTGGCCTTGAGCTCACTTTGTAGCTCAGGCTGTTCTTAAACTCACAATGATAAAAATTATAAAGTTCATACTTCACTGAAATTAAAATTTCAACAGTTGGATTTAAGAGCAGAATAGACTCAACAGAAGAGAAGTTAGGTATAGTACCCAAGGTAGGAACAGGTTTAGAATTAGGACTCTTTGCCCCTAGTCTGGGATTCAGACTTGTGGAAGAAGGATGGTTGCAACCCACTAGAGAAATTTGTTGAATTTTCTAGAGCCAGAGCAGGTCCAAAGTCAGTGGGCTGAGGTGGGCAGGAATAGAATCATGAATCAAGATAGCGAACTAGCAATGTAGCTGGAGTACAATCAGGCCACATGTGATGTATGGGATACCCAAAGTAGGAAACCTCTACTGAAACCTCAGTAGCTTAAGGTAGTGGGGCAGGGAAATATGGGCCAGGACCAGCAAGAAGAAGGAGAGTGTCCCTTGGTGTCCCGCATGTTGTTGCCTGGGTCCACCATAGAGCAAGCTCATGAGACAGCCCTGGAACAGGAAGAAAGTTGCCTCCCTATCTAGTGCCCATTAGGAGCCTCTATTGCTAGTTCAGCAGTGTCCCACTCTGCAAGGGACAAATATTCTAGTACCACAAGCAAAGCAAGGAGGATAGATTAGGCACGAAGAGGTAGAAAAACAATTAGATTCAATTTTTAGGCAAATTTAGGACTATTCAGACAGTCTAGGTCACCTTTGATAAGTTGTGTTTTTCATGGAGTTTACCTATTTCATCTAAATTTTCAATTTTAGATTCATAAGTTTGTTTCTAATAGTCTCATTATTTTTTATATGTATATAAAACTGTAATGATAGCCTTTATCATTTTGAGTATTAGCAATGTATTTCTCATTATCTTTTTTCTTGACATGTCTTGGCATTCATACTTTCATATATATTTCCAGAGATTCATTTTGCTGCCATGACTTTTGCTTTGTATTTTTCTGTTATAGTAATTTCTGCTTTTATCTTTATTTTTCTATGATTTACCATGTTTGTATTGGATTAATTTGTAGTTCCTTTACTAACTTCTTGATGCGGACACTAACATTCTGGGTTTTAAACTGTTTTTCCTTTTTAGTTTGTGCATTTGTTAGGACATACTTCCCTTTAGCACATCTTTATTTGCAATAACATGATGCCACTAAATGTCTGGGATCATTTTGTTCTGCATTAGGGATATTTTCAGTTTGTATCTGCTGGCTATTTTCAGAATTGTTTCTATAATATCTCTAAATGTGTGTTTGAAAATGTCTTTATTTTTAGAAACTATTTTTACTTGAGTACAGAATTGTAGATGGGCATTAATTTTCTTTCAGTTCCTTAAAGAGATTCTATTGTTTTTCACCTCATAATTGCAACTAAAAAGTCAGCTACAATTCATTTGCTCTCCCTTGAAAGTCATGTGTTTACTTTCTGTTTATAAGATACTCTTAATAATCTCTGTGGGTTGGTTGTATTTGCATTTAATCTGCTTGGAATTTGTGTAGTTTCTTCAATTTCTTAATATCTTTTTGTTTTGGAAAGTTCTCAAAGTATCTCTTCTACTTATTTAACTCTTTCCCTTCCTTTTTAGACTCAAATTACACTTATGAAAGTTATTTTCATCATGTTACAAATATCTCTTAAGTTCTTTTTCTGGCTTTCTGTTCATTTTATTTCTCTGAGAAAATAAATATAAATCTGAATATTTTCTACTAACTTAAATTCCAGATATCTAACTTATCTTCTGTTGAGTCTATTCTGCTCTTGAATCCAACTGTTGAAATTTTAATTTCAGCGAAGTATGAACTTTATATTTTTTATTTTGTAGATTCTAATAGCCTGATAAAATTTTCATTTTTCTTATTTTGATTATGCTATTTGTACTTCTTTAATATTCATGCTAGATGATTCAGATATTTACCTTTAAGTCTACTGTTTTCCAAGTTTGTTTTTAAGAAACTGTTGGTGTTTGTCATTTGATCTTGTAGTTTGGCATGCTTGATACACTGGACCTAATGGAGAGATTATGTATGAAAAATTATGGATGCTGTTATGACATTGCTCTGTAGAGATTTAATTTTATTCTGACAGGAAGATAGACCACAGAAAGATTACCTTGCTCCATTGGACTTGAGTTTCAGACTCAATGTAAGGGCTTATGAGACCTAGTTTGTCTTTATTCCGAAAATCTACACTCTCGTGCATCTCAAGGGTAAACCTTGTGTGTTTATTAGGGATCCTTTTTCTTGGCAGACTATGAACTTCAAGTTTTATCTTTTTAGTACCAAGAGACTACTGAAATGTCTGCTTAGATTTTCAGTTTCTTAGCAGTTGCTTTTTGCTTGTTTTCTTGGCAATTTGCCTCCCACATGTGCAGCTAGAAGTTGGAAAATACCTTAAGGAAAAAGTGCGCACATAATACCCACTTCACGTCTCTGCCTGTGGCTTTTCTTGCAGATCATAACTCCTCAAGTTGTAGCAATCTTGGTAGCCCTGTGCATTCAGTTTGACTCCCCTGCCGATGAGACTTTTATAAACTCTTGGCAGCTGATCTTTCCTCAGCATCTATGTTCCTTGAATCAAACTGGCAAATGCCCTGAACTGGTCAAGTGGTAGCTAGGATAGGGCTCACTTTTAACTGATTTTCCTCTTTCAAGAATTCTGGTCTTTCAACACTATGGGAGATTTGCAGGTGACAGTGGGACTCCCAGAAAGGATTCGTGGAAGTATAGAAAACACAGGGATGGCACAGAGGACCAGACTGGAAATGAGAAGATAAATGTCTAGAATCACAAAAACTACAGCTAGATGAAGAACAAAAGGGAGCCTCAGGTGAACCCACAAACAGGTCCACGAGAGAGAAGGAATCAGCCTAAACACATTTTTGGGTAAATGTGTTACCATCTTAGGGCAATACTAGCCCAAGTAAGGGAAGGATTTTCTTATCCTCTTTTCTCTCCCACACTCCAATTTGTTCCGGCTTCTTAACAACAAATAGAGGACATGAGTGAAGATGAGGAAAAATAAGACAGAAAAGAACTTGTCTTCCCCTCCCCCTAGGAGGCCAGCCTGCAGTCTGTTTGTGCCAAGAGTTACCACATGGGGTTGCCTACACACGTAAGTAATTCGTTAGATTCTTCAGCCTCATTTCTAATGGATAAACACCTATGTCAGTGACTTTGGGTTCTTGGATCTGCAAAGCGGACTATGGGGCTGTCAGAATATAGTATGAAGAGGAAAATGGGTCTGAAGGCTAAAAGCCCAATTTTCCCTGGGTAGAAACCCTGAAAAGCAGAGTTGAGACTAATATGCTGATATTACTCGCTCTGTCTGTCTCTCTCTCTGAATTCAGGACTACTCCATTGTGTGTTTATTAATTCTACCTCATTTCTAAACATGAAATAAATGTAACACTGAAGAAGGTGTTTGTGTTCCTGTGACAAATATAATCCATGTAGCTGTTAAACGGGAAATTCCAGAAACCTCCTGTGGCCTTGCCTCCTATTAGGCAGGAAGAAGCTTTTCCCCAAAGACAGGAGTTGACGAGAGCCTCATGTCCCCAGAGGGCCTCACTGGAAACTGGTCTTTGAAAATTTTAGCATAAACATACTCCCACCCACCTGGCTCCTGGACAGACCATGAACAACTTGGCTCTTCTTCCCAGCAAAGCAGTTTTCTGTGTGAGTCACTTCTGTCTCTTTACTTTGGACTTTCTGCCTCTGGGGACCTCAAGGATCCATCCAAGGCAGTGCTGAGAGACTTTCAACATTTTGCAAACAATGAACACTGGAAAATCTACTAATAAGGCTCTGTCCCATCCCTGGGGTACAGGGGACCCCGGGCCTGGTCCCCAGTCCGCTGGAAATAAGTGCCTAGGACAAAGTAAGACACTGATGCGAACACATAAGGCAGTATGCCAGAAGATGAACCTCTGGCTTTCTGAGCAAGGAGACTGATCAGTGCAGGTCTGGAAAACACAGCATTCCAATGCTGGGAAGTCCTGGGAAATCTTCCATGGGAGAAGTCATAATCCCTACACCCAACCTGCACTTCTGGCACTCTTACAGAAGATCTGCCTAGCCCATCATGGCCGTGCGTGCTGTAGAAAACCATCAGCTGCGAAGAGAAGGCTTAGGGAGAGGACAGAAGGGAGCTTGTGGGGACAGGACACAAAACACATGGGCAGCAGCCTTACCTGCACCATCCTTAGCTTGGTCCCTGTTTTCTTAGCGGGACTTCTAAAGCTTTACCCTGATGAATTTGCGTATCAACACTATTTTGGCTCCTTTCCTATTTTTCATATCACCAGCTCAGAGGAAGCACCCTGGACAAGAAATCTGCCCTTCCCCACCAAGGCCATGTGTACTAAAGGAGTTTTATCCTTAGGGCTACTTTGAATGTCTTGGGATCCAAAACCTTTTTCTTTCTTCTGTGTTAATTGTCTGACCATGCAAACCATTATGAACATCTTGGGAACCCTGGAAATATCCAAGGTCCCTGCCGGTGCCTCCTGGAACATGGGCTCACTAACATTTATCTGTCTGAAGTGAAAGCTACCCCTAATGATCCCAGCTGACATTTATCCAGTGCTTTTCACTCAGAGATCCCAAAGAGCTCTATAAGCTGATTTACGGGCTGTCCGTGGCGCGGAAGTGAATGGTAATGACCACAAGTGATGAGGACGGCGATGGATCACTCAGGCTCTGGTGCTGGATAGGTCATGTTGTTTCTGGGGTGTTTCCAATTTCCGAAGCTTCCTGGTGATTAGAGGCATACGGGTAAGAGAGCGCACTATCCCTTTCACCCTGCATTTCTCCGTGGGCGTGACTCTGATTGGAGCCTTGGGAGGCTTTCATTCTCTGTCCTCCTTACACAAATTTTAGTACTGAGCAGAGCACAGACGTTTTGAAATGCTGCAGCAGGGTCGGTCTGCATCCCTCCTCTTGCTGCACACGGACACTTCCACTCCCCTCCCCTCCCCGCCCTTCTTGGAGTCCCTCCACCCCACGACACTTGGCTGTCGTGCTCCAAGGTGAAGAGGGATGAAGCAGGAACCATGATCAACTGTTAGTTTAGAAGGTTCAGAGTAACATATTTGAGCAAAAGAGCCTCCTGGATTTCTTAAACTATGGGAACCCCTGGTCTCTTTCCTTTTCCAACAAAATCCTGCGGGGAATTAACACATGAAGCACATAAAAGTGACGACCCTCACCCCTTCACAGTGACTCCTGAGGTCTGCAATGAAAGCCACTGGCTTCCTGGGGTATGAGACTGTGATCTGTGCTCAGGAGACCAGAATTTCTATCTCGGGCTCCCACTGACTTTTGAGTAAATTATTGAATACCTATGTGTTCCCTTTGTTTCATGTCTAAAATAGACTGACTACTCTTTATTACATATTCCAATTATGGCTTTTAAAATTAAATTTTAAATGTGTATGTGCTAGAACGTAATAATAATAAAAGTGATAATAAGGTTCTAGAAATTATTCTAAATGCTCTCATTTATAAATTCATTACAAAATCCTTAACTGCTGTGTGGGACAGGTGACCATTATTATCCCTACTTTATGTAGGAGAAACTGAGGCACAGAGAGGATATGCAAATTTCCAGTGGGCACTCAGCTATAAACACCAGACAACCTGATTCCACGGCCCTTTAAGCTGAATCCTTGACATGTGACATTTGGTTTTATAAATGTGGTGGTATATTAGAATTGCTTAGGAATTTTTTTTTAATTTCAGAAATTTAAAATTGGAGTGGGCTATTAGCGGTAGCATTTTTTAAAGCTCTTTTTCTGTGTTGAATTCTGTGCTCAAAAAAATTCTCTGCTCAACCCTTGGTTCCTTAGAGTATTATCTTTTTTGGAAATACTATCATTGCAGGATGTAATTACTTAAGACAAAATAAGTTGGATTAGAGTAGAATATGCCTATATTCCATCCTATATGACAGGTTTCCTTAGAAGAAGACAGCCATGCAAAGACAGAGACGCAGGGCAAAACCATGTGACCACGCAGGAAGAGAGCGCAGTAACAGCCGCAAACTAGGGAGAATAAAAGATTGCCAGGAAACCTCCTGCAGCTGGAGGAAGTAAGAAAGTTTCTCCTCTATCATTTCAGAGGGAGCATGGTTCTACCGGTGACCCCTCAGTTTCAGACTTCTGGCCTCCAGCACCAAGACAACAAACACTGGCTGTTTTAAGACCTGCACTGGGTTATGAAAGTTATGGAAGCCCTTGAGAACCCACATGCCCTCCAAGTGATTTCAGGGAGCGGATTTGAGAACTGCTGCTCTACATTAGACTTGCTCCTTAAGAATACACTTGTAGGGATGGGAAATAAAGTCCCTTTAGATAACCTGGCTGTGATTAGGCTTAGTGGGGGCCACTTGCCCTCCTGATGAACATTTATTTGCTGGGAGCCCTTTGAGATGTGGCTCAGTGCTGATCAGGCATGTTTAAGATGGAAGACCGTTGGCATGAGGGAAGGCTTAGAGCCACTCTCAATGCTCCTGCTCATGGGGGATAGTGGGTGTGAGTGTGGACATAGATTAAGAGGGGCCCAGAACAAGAGGATGGAAGATGGATAGGGCCAGAATGAGTGTTTCCTGCAAGGACAGCACTGTCCAACAATGTGAAATCATCCCTGGGGAGAAAGGGCTGCCTGCAGGTGATCTGCAACCCAGATGTGTGAGCCCAGGTAAACAGAGCCGCTGAGACATGGCAGGAGTATCTGAAAGAAGGAGATATCTAAGTACTTCCCAGAGAAGGTAAGATCTAAACCCTAGAGTCGAGTTTGGATTGGTGATATGGACAGAGGCTGTTGCAGGCACAAGGAACATCTTTTTTTTCTTTCTGGTACTGGGAATTGAACTCAGGACCTTGCATTTGTCAGGCAGGCGCTTGTGTTGCTGAGCTCCATCCCTGGCCCATAAGGAGCATCTTGAGCAAAGCGAGGAATGGCAGAGTGATGGGGGCTGGTGAGTTTGAAAGGGCACCATTGTTGGAGCTTGGCAAAGTAGGGAAGAGAGCTTGGATACGAAGAAAGGAGTTCAGAAGCTGAGTTAGGACCACTTTCTGTTGGGATTAGAATACACTGAGGAAAAGTCCCCAGACTTCATTTGGTGAGCAATGTGGAGTCAGCAGAGGCTTTGGATCAGGGAGCCATTAACTTCTATGATACTGACAACACTTTTAGGGTCTTTATTCTATACCTGAAGCTGAAAAGTCTCATTGAATTTTCACTTCTGAGATAGGTGCTGTCATTACCCTAATCTAATAGATATCTAAAGGAATTTCAGTTATTTCCCAAATACCATAGCAGGTAAAGATAGACACGTAGATTTAGACTGTAGCTGATTCCAGGGTCTGCAGGCTTCACTGAAATTTCCCATCGTTAGTGGTGAAGAAAAATAGTCCTACTGGCAGTGTGAGGAGAGCAGCCAGTGGCTTGCAGGAGGGAGAACGAGGGAAGAACACCCTGCTGGGATGCCACTACCGAATCACATGAAATATTTCTGAGAAGAGTAAGATAAGACGTAGCAGCTGATTGTGTATGAGCAGATGTCACCCCCATTACGGACAGCTGAGTAAGTAGAAGACAGATGACACCTTTATTGAGCTAGAAAATGAGGGAGGAGTGATGCCTTGAGTGTGGAAGATAAGGAGGTCGTTCTTGGGTTTTTGAACAGGCGGTGCTTTTAGATATGCATGTAGGAGATGTTTAGGAAGTGACAGAAATGTAACGCAGAGGTAGCTTCACCACGAGATAGATGATCATTAGATCTCATCCTGAGAGTGTAGGGACGAGGTACTGTGAAGGCGTAGAATAAATGCAGTGCTGGAGCCCTGGGGCTCTGGAGCTCGGCTGGCATGGACCCGTAACCAGCTGAGAGTTGAGTTAGCTCTGTGTCCTTTGGCAAGCCTTGGTTTCTCTATCTGCAAAGTGGACCTGTTTCCAAGTGTCATGGGAAGAAGGAAGTGAAATTCAGCCTGCGGAGCACTTGGCACCAGGCAAATGCTCAGCACACCGTGTTGTACTTATCTTTGCTGCTTGTCACCAGACGGTCTTCCCCGGACAATGCACTTCCCGGCTCATCTCTTCTCACATAAGGCCTTTCTGCATCCATATTAGGACCCGGCACTCTCTGTTCAATCCCTCAGTTTAGCAGCCTCTTTTGTCTTGAAGGTCAGTTTCTCTCCTGATGAAAGAGTTTCTTGTAGTGCTTCTTCTTTTCCTGCTCTTGGACTCAGTGTGGATGTGGTATTTTCCTGGTGTGGTCACCTTACTCCGTGGAGCCATGTGCCTTAACCACAGAGGAGGAGAGGCAGCCCAAGGTGCTCGGTCACTGTCACTGTCTTTGAGGTTCAGCTCCTGGACAGTATCCATGTGATGCAGTTACCTCTGGGCTTCCTTCAGTAACAATCTCTAGGGCTTTCTTTTTGTGTCCTGTGTTTGGTACCTGATACTGCACAGGTAGGAAGACTATCTGCTCTAAGGTTGAAAGGAGTCAGATAAAAGTAAGGAAAGCTAAGACTGGCTTCTTTGTCTTCTATAAAGAGAGGGATCTGTAACAAAGCAGAGAAAGTGTGGAGGAAGTGACTCACTAAGATCATTTCAATTTCTTAGTGCTAAAGAAAAGGAACTTTTTACTTGGGAGAAAATAAAGGACTTCTGTGTGGGGGAGGCCCTCTATCACGAATGATTCAGGACTCAATCCGTAGTTAGAAAGCATTTCAAAGAATAATTGTGTGGATCGTGACAGTAGCCTCATCACTGAGATCCTTCTCATGGTTATTCTTTCTTCCTGTCCGTCCTAAACATTGTCTCGATTTATTTCTGTAAAAACAAGTTCTTATCAAATCATCCTCAAGTTAAAGTTTTGGTTAGTGATTTCTGTCTGCTGAAAGGACTGTGTCTCAAAGCTTTGTGGTGGCCGCTGAGGTCCGCCCTCCTCAGGGCCTTCCTGCCTCGTCAACCTCCCCTTCCTCACATCAGCTCTGTCACGGCACACCGCAGCCCCTCTGCCCTGCTTCCCGCCTGGCCCTGGCCTTGTGTTCCACAGAGACATCCCCAGAGGCAGCTGCAGTTGCTGAGCAGCTGACAGCCCTTAATTCTCTCATGCGCTTTGCCCTTGGACCAGCCCTCTTCACAGGTCCCCCTCTGCCAAGCCCTACATTTTCCTCAGAGCCACACCTTGCCTGCTTCCTATTCCTCTACCTGCTTACTCAAGTTAAAATGTGGGTTACTTACAAAGGATTAGTAAGCAGACTAATTAAATACAGGTAATTCAAAAGAGAGAGTGTGGTCTGCAAGGTTTTACTGAGGATTGAGAGTGAAGACTGGCCTTTGATTTTTAGTGTTCTTTAGCTTTGGCTTGAGCTAGAAAGGTTCTGTGAGAGCTATAAGGCTTCTCAGAGCCAAGTCTAAGGCCCTGATAAAGTGCAGGGCTCCGGAGAAGAGAAGGTATTGAGAATATCCAAATGACCTGATAGAGTGAGTAGGGCTCTTTGCACACTGAATTTGCTAACAGGAAGGAGTTTGGGAGAATCTGGTCTGGTACTTGTGGTTTAAACTAATTGCCTGCCCAGCTGAGTCACGCTAACCATCAGTCAGCTGGAATTTGCTGGATTTCTCTGATCTGGATTGGGTTGACTCATATAAACTAGAGTGACTTTCTTGTTGGATTCAGGCCTCCATGGAATTAATCAAGCTTTGACTTTGTCTACTGTAACCAGGTCAGTAGCTGCTCTATGCTCACGAGCGACTCCTTGCCTTCAGTCTGTCGGAAGGTTTCAGCATTTGTTAGCTCACAACTCTTCAATCAATACCAGCGAGTTCAGCTGTCTCCTAAATGAGGCTGCCAGGCCAAGGCCCGGTAACCACAGATTACTAAATACTTAATGACTTGCTATGTGTGTTGTAGCACCCTGGTCACATTTCCCTCTAGGCTCTTGACCTTATCTTAAAAATATTCTGCTCTAAACTTTACACAGCTACTTCTCATTCTTTAATTCTCCTAGTTAACATTTTATAACACAGCAGTAATGGGGCCCAAAAGGTGGCAGAGGGAAGACTCAGGTCTATGGCCCCTTCTATCCCGAAGAGGATAACATTTATCAGTATGACTCTGATTAGGGCTGTTCTTCCTAGTGTTCCAGCTCCGTTCTAGGTACAGGTAGTTTTTGTGACTTCTGACCCCCCCCATTATCATAGAGACATATGACTGGCTTTAGTCAATGCACTGAAAGCAAAAGCATCTGCATTACTACCTTGCTGGAATATTTGTATCAGTGTGAAATCCTTCGGGGGTCAATTTTCCCCTTGGTGCTACTACACTAGCCTGAGTTCTCCAGAGAAACAGAAATATTTTATGCAGTAATACCTCACTTCATGAACACTTCTGTTTACAAACAATTAGGCAAAATTTTGCTTCCATTCGCAAACTCTACATCTGGTGACAAACACAAATGCAGCCATCTTCACACACAGACATAAACAGAGCCATCTTTCCCCAAATCATAAAATAAATTAAATTCATAAATTGAGGCACCACTGTATATTCAGGAATTCATATGGATTCCTAACAATGTATGTATATATATATATACATATATATATACGTATGTATATAGTTGTGTACCTCTCTCTCCCTCTCTCACTGTGTGTGTGTGTGTGTGTGTATATATATATGTGGATCAATGATAATAACATTATATATTTCATATATTTTATACTTATGTAACAGCCCTATGACATATAATTATATTATGATAATTATTATGTGCTACTTCCTTATAATACTATCATAATATATACTGTAAGGAATGGATTCATGCAGTTATAAAGGCTAAGCAGGTCCAAGATCTCTAGCTGGCAAGGTGGAGAAGCAAGAGCAACAATGGTATAAGTTCTGTTCTGAGTCTAAGGTCTAAGGCTGAGTACCAGTGCCCAAAGTCAGAGATGGAGAGGTGGCTCACTGGTCACTCCAGGGGTTGGGGCCATCTCTGGAGCTTCACACTGGCCTCTGCCAGCAGAAAGGGCATTCAGTGATGGCTGTAGCAAAAGCGGCCTTGATGAGCAGAAATCTGTGTTGCTGAGCTCACGCATGGGCTCCAAACCTGCCTCCATGGCTGCTTTGTTTATAAATTCATTGGATGAGGACAGGGGTGGCTAACTGTATTCCACAGAGAAGGCCATTTTATCTATTTAATTATTGAAATCTTTCTCTGCAGAGGTTACTCTTTGGTGAGCATTCACATGGGGGGACAACTACCTACCTTTTCTTCTGTTTAGAGAGAGGTTCATCCACAGATATCTTCCCCCTCCCCCTTTTTCACGGTGCTGGGGATCAAACCTGGGGTCTTGTACATGGAAAGCAAGAGCTCTATCACTGAGTCACATCCTCAGTCCCTTCCCAAAATATTTTTGAAACCAACTTTCCAATCATGGTCTTCTGAGTACGTGACAATCCAGTCAAATATTGGCTATAGCCGGTAAATCAATGTAAATTCACAGGTTGGATCATTTCTCCTTCCAAGCAAACTATACCATCAGGTACATTGAAGTTCTGCCCACTAGGAGGACTTCTCTTCATCATCATCTTTCTGGTACACTCCAGAATAGCTGTAGTGCTATACCTATCCTGATTATCATGCAGAACCATCTGTAAATCAGACCTGAATTGAGTTTTCTCTTCCTTTCTCATCAGTAGGAGTGAATTCCCAATCAGGCCATAGATGAGGCTTAGAAAAAGAGAAGGAAATGTATCAGGAATGGGGAGTACTTGGACATTTAGACCAGATCTTTATGTAACTAACTTGTGCCTTGAAGGCCTGATCAGGCCTGATGATGTATGTAGTATACTGCTTCTATTGGACGATGGAATACCACTGTGTATGTCTAATTATATGACTTGGTGGGATAGCTAATAATTAGTTCATTTTTTACATTCGATTTCATTGGTACATTTTAGATATACATAAGGATCACATTCATCATAGAGAATTTGTACCTGTACATGATATAACTTGTTTTTCTGCATTCCTCTACCCTCCCTCCAACCCCTCCTCCCCTCCCCATTTACAAAGCTTTGTTTCCATGTTTCCTTCTTTTTTCATTTTGTTTACTTTTCCCTTCCTGCTTCCTTCTCCCTTGTTCCCCTCCCCATTTGAACATTTTCCTCCTATTTCAAAATACATTTTGGTTGTTATTTATACTTTTGGTTTCTTATACCAGAGAAACAATGCAATATTCACACATGCATGTCCCATTTATTTCACTTAAGAGTATGGACTCAAGGTGTACCCATTTTTCTAGAAAGGTATTGAGGGTATCTTTCTTTATGGTAGAGTAGTACTCCATTGTATAAAAAAACCACATCTTCTTTATCCGTTCACCAGTTGGTGGATACTTGGATTGTTTCCAAGATTTGGTTATTACAAACTGTGGTGCTATAAACATATATACATATGATACTATGGTATGATGCTTTTAATTCTTTTGGGAAGATACCCTGGAGGGGAATGGCTGGATCAAATGGAACCTCTAGTCCTAGTTTTTTGAGAAATCTCCACACTGATTTCCACAGTGGTTGCACCGGTCTATACTCCCACCGACAGTGGAGAAGGGTTCCTTTTTCCTCACAGCCCCACCAGTATTTGTCATTGGTTGATTTCTTGATAATAGCCATTCTTCCTGGGATGAGATCAAATCACAGTTTATTTTAATTTGCATCTCTCAAATGACCAGTGATGTTGAACCCTTTTTCATATATCTATTTGCTGTTGGTTATTTCTTTACCTGAGAAGTGTGTATTAATCTCAGGTGCACATTTTTTGTTTAGGCTTTTCAATTTGGGAGGTCTTATATTTTGAGTTGTTTTTTTGTTCTTGATAGTAATCCTTTGTCTGAAGAACAGCTGGCAAACAATTTTTCCCACCTTGTGGGTTGTCTCTTCACTCTGTTGGTGGTTTGTATTGCTGTGCAAAAGCTTTTGAGTAAGATGAGATCCCAGTTGTTGATTCTTTGTGATAGCTCCTGTGTGACTAGGGTTTTATTAATAAAGTCTTTGGTTTTAAGAGTTTTACCTATTCTATCTCCCAGTGGATTTAATGTTCCTGTTTTAATATTTAGATATTTGGTCCATTTCAACTTTAGTGCACGATGAAAGAAGTGGGTCAAATTTTAATCTTCAAATGCTCAGTTCATAATGGGAAGCTGAGGGTGCATGGTAACTTCATGGCTCATGGTTAAGCATTGAGCTTCTGTGAAGACCCAATAGTAGAAAGTCAAGAGGCATTTCTCAAGTGAAGAGTAGTTATCTGCATAGAATGGCAGTTTTTGCTCCAAAATCCTAATGGTCTATACTGTGTTTCATTGGCGGGGACCTGTCAAAGGCTCAAACCACTGTCCCTACTTGCTGCTCATTCTTTGGTTTCCATTGGATCCTCTGGGTCATATGGTCCAGGGGTCAGATCAGTTCATACAGCACTCTAGATCTGTTCAGAACCTTCTCTTGTTCTGGTCCCTACTCAGAAGTGGCAGCTTTACCAGTCTCAGTGAATGAGCTGGAGTACAGCATCCAAATGAGGACTGGCAGCCTTCAAACATTCAAATAGTGCCCCTTCCCCTTGTGCCTCTTCTGTGCCATGCAGCAACATACCTTTCACTTTAGAAGAAATATCTCAACATATTCTGCAACACTGGACCCTTTAGAATTACCTAAGGTAGAATATTTGTGACTTTTTAAGGTATATTTTTTCCACCTTCTGACACACAAATGTCACACGAAGTCTAGAGGAGATGCTACTTCTTTCTCAAAGAGCCAGTCAACATAATGTGCTTAATGTAACGGACCAGAGTGATATCTTATGGTAGACAGATGCACCAAGATCTTTGTGAACTGCACTGTGACCCAGGGCCCTGTGATGAGACTTTTACTGTCAGCCTTGTCACCTGAAAGCACACTGCTTTGGGGGGGGGGGCTTACAGACAGATATGCGGAAAAAGACACTTGCCAGATCAATAGATAGAGTACTTACCAGGTGCCGGGGGATGTGTTAATTTTCTCAAGCAATGACGCTGCATCTGGTACAGCAGCTGCAAATTGGAGTCACCACCTGGTTACACTCATAATAATCCACTGTCATCTCCAAGATACATCTGTCACTGGCCAAATAGGTGAGTTGAGTGGGTTGTGGTAAGAATCAATACCTGCATTAGTCTTGGTTCTCTAGAGGAAAAGGACCAACATGAAATCTCCCTCTCTATAGATGTTTATATCTATATCACCTACTTATGTATAAGTTTAAATCTAACAAGGTATTGCTTGTGTGATTACGGAGGCTGAGAAGTCCCACAATCGGCAGTTGGGAGGCTGTGGACCCAGCAAAGCTGTTGGTGTAGTTCTGGTGTCTGAACATCTGAGATCAAGAGAGCTGTGAGCATAGGCGTCAATCTGAGCTGGAGGCTGAAGGCCAGGAAAAGAAAAACAATGTTCTGACTAAAGACCGTGAGCCAGAGAAAAGCAAGCATTTTTCTTTGTTCTGGCTGGTCGGGCCGGACCTTTGGTGAGTTTTTTTTTTTTTGGCAGTACTGGGGATTGAACTCAGGACCCTGCACTTGCTAGGCAGGCGCTTATTCCACTGAGCTATATCCCCAGCTCCCTTTGGTGAGTTTGATGAAGGCCATTCACATTGTTGAGGGCAGTCAAATTTTCTCAGTTTACCAGTTGAAATGCTCATTTCTCCTGGAAATACCTCAGAGACAAACACCTAGAGTAATATTAAAACATGTATCTGGACAACTATTGCCTCATTCAAGTGACACATAAAATTAACCATCGCAGCTACTACGACTGACAGTTCTCTAGACTTAGAAGCTATGGCAGTGATGAGAGCAAAGATACAGGGAGGACCCCTCAGCCAACCCACCACAGACACACAGCACAAGCAAGAAGTCGATCTTTATTGCTTTCAGTCATTAATATTTTCAAGTTTTTGTTACCGCAGCAGAACTTATCCTCAGTGGTTACAAGGGAAGTAGGGGTGGAGGGGAGATGAGGATTTACTAATCTGTGGGCATGAGGTTGTAGACAAGCAGGATCATCAGACTCTGGAGACAACTGCACAACACTAGCTGTAGCCGGTGGCAATATATTGTAGACCTAAAAAGTCGTTGGGGGTTAAGACTCCAGTTAAATGTTCTTATCACAATATGAAGAAGCATAGGGCCCTCTTACTTTCCTACCACTCTTATTTATTTCTTTGAGAATATTTATCATGATCTGTTATGTTTAATTTATTTCTTATGTGTTTATTGTTGCTCTGCACACTAGCACGAAAGCCTCAAGAAGAAAGCATCTTGTCAATCTTGTCATCATTAAAATCTTGGCACCCTGTAATATGCATAGGATGATTTCAAAATATATTTGAAGGATAAATTCTTACTTCACAAAAGAAGACAAGGGCTTAGAGGACACATGACTTGCCCAGAGTACACAGATAATGATTGACAGGGGTGGGTCTCTGCTCAGATTTTTTGTTTAAGCTGTTTGTGCTTTGTTACCACATAATGTAGACTTTCGTGTTACCGACTGAAAGGCAGAAAAACGTAATTTAATTGGAACTTTTTTTTTTTTTACCAGAATACTGCGGACTTCTCTTTTCTCTTGTCACTAAAACAAAATGGCTCTGCAACACCAGCAGCCTGGCTAGTTTCATCATTTTTTGTATTATAAAATGTTATTAAACTGCACCACACAGATAAGTGCTGGAAGAATTGCCAAGTTATTTTCCTAACATAAAATTAGCCAATTTGCCTGTGTATGGGATTGGAGAAGATGCAAGGCATCCCATTCAAGTGATTAACCTCTTAGTTAATAAAAGCAACAATTTCATGTGTATAAATAACATAATAAAAGGGACATTTATATCAAAGTTATGTAGCCCTCTCTTTCCTCTGCTCATCTCCTTAATTGGTAAATAATTCATCAAACTCTGAAAAGAATTGTGCTCCCACCCACATTTCTTCCTCCAATTATTATGAAATAGGACGGCAAGTACTTTCTCCCTTCGGAAGACTGAAGATAAGGAAATTGTTCAGGACTTTGCAGAGCCTGTGCTCGGCTAGATAGAGAGCCCAGCTGGCTTGGGCCGCCATGGGTAACTGAGCAATGCTTCTTTAGGTCCTAAAAAATTAGGCTTGTCTTTTCAGTTTGACCTCTTGTCCCCGAAGTTCACTATTGGTTTTTCCACTAGAGTGTCCATAAATATGACCTGTAGTGAGTGTGACGTTCGGTTGGGGGAATAGGCTGTGCAGTGTAGCCAGTTGGCTGACAGTTTTAACGTGACTTTTGCACCAAATGAGTTGCACAGATCTATTTTTACAATGCTGATGAGCCACAATTCTTGGACACAGAAATGTCCTTTTCTGTTGTAAATTACGTAAGATTATTGCCGAGAGTTTCTTGTGGGAGCTATAATTTTTCCCCCTTTGGACTTCTTCATGTGTGGAAAAAACCCTACATTAGATATAAATTAATATACTCTTGGGCTGATGACCTTTGGTTTTTTGCCTTTTACCTTTAAATTGAGGTAGAATAATGCCCAACATAGTACAATTTGCCTTTGCAAAACTCTTATATGTATGTCACTATAATTCCCAAGGATGGTCTTGCTAATAAATCCCATTAAAAACCCCTTTTCCAGATCGTTTCGGTTCCTCTCACGAGTTCTGTTTAGAATTTTATTTTTATCTATATCAAGTCTTAACTTTGCGGTAGGTGGAACACAGAGGTTGTTCACTGAACTTACAATAGCAGTGTTTATACCTGGGGTTTCTTTATTTTCCCTCCAATGCATTAGATTTTTATGGAAAGAGATAAAGAGTTACTGCTTCCTTTACCACAGCTTTTTGAAAAGCCTCTTTTGCTTGAAGTTTATGGGTGCTGAAAAATCATCTTAATTTGCAGATTGTACACGAGCTGTTTTCTTGGCCTTCATGCTAGAGTCAAGCAAAGGAAGAAATGGAGATATCAGCAGAGTATTTATAACTAACTCAGTGGAGAAAGTTTCAGTCCAAGTCAAGATGGAGCAAATGACCCAACTGAGCTGCTGAAATGTTTTGAATGAGATTCAGCCTTAAGCTCGCATCATTTGTCTAGTCAGTTGAATCATTTAGCTTTACTTCTTGTACCATTTGAAGTCTGTAGCATATATTTCATGTTTTAAACTATGATCGTGTGAAGACAAGACAATTTAATTCCACCTTAAAGTTTCCCATACTCTTTTTCAAACAAAAAAACCCTATTTTTCTCCCCTTGCTTAAAAATCAGTGTTGTGAAATACTGGTTCTTTCTGCATATATGGCTGTTCTGCAGAGACAAAGAAATTTCTGTAGAAATGAGCAAAGAGAAAAGAACTGTACTGGAAATGGATCGACTGGACTTGCTAATGCAAATATGTCTTAATCTTAATTAACCAGCTCTTGACATCTGGAAGTGGGAATTGCCTGCTCTTCCTTATAAGTATTTTATATAATCGATGTCCCCTGGGAGGCTATCCTGAGACTGTTCCTCCATAGACTAAATTCTTTCTACCAGACACTACTACAATATCCCAATCCACAACAGTGAAACTTTGATCAAGGTCAAGACAAATGGACTTGCAGGAATTTCTACTTGAGAAGGGCAGCTATTTCTCTACAACTAACAGGAGAGCTACTTTTCCTTATTTAGAAGGGCAGATTCTTCAGAGCAAGTTGCAGATTTGTAGGTGTCTCCCCAGGCCATAATGAGAAGAGGGCCAGACTTGTCTAGCCAGCCTGATCAGCAGGAACACCTTCATGTCCTTGCGTCCATCCTTAAATGATAATTAGCAGAGTTCAGCTAATGACTGAAGAAGAAATTCCTACAAGCTGCAAGATACTTGTGACACTGATGTTCTTGTCCTTCTCCTTGACCCCCAATCTCCTTCCATCTCTAGTTCTGCATTTCTCCAGGTTCCTTTCCATTCTTTGACCTCACCTTCAAATGCTAGCTTACCATTGTTTCAGCCCTGTAACAGCTCTGACTTCAATCTTCTTGATAGTAGAAAGGGAACAGGGAGATAAAATTTACTGATAATCTATGACACTCAGTCGTTGCTTAAGAAGACACAAACATATTATTGTATTTGAGACACACTTGTGCCTGTAAGTAGTTCCATTTTACAGAAGAGAATACTGATGTTCCTTGAAACCAGGTGGTTTGCTGAATAGCACACAGCAAGTAAGGAGTAGAATCAGAACTGAGATTTAAGTGTATCTGACTTCAAGAAACTTTCTCATGAAATCCCCTCAAGTTTACATAATGTCTTAAACTCAGATAAAATCTTCTAATTCACAGAATTTATGGGCCCAAGTTTTCAGTCAGAGGTGGATTTATTGGGAAATCTTTTCGATCAGACAAATTTTAGACTCAGGAGAATGACTCTCAAATCCTTCCACACTCTAGCCTGCCTCCTCTGCCTTTGTGCATGGGTCTGATTCTGACTGCAGTCAGGCCATGCTCAGTAAGATGTAGCTGATTTCATACCATTCCCCAGTTACACTAGGTGACATTTGTGTGCCTGCTCTTCTTAACATGTCTGCTTTCTGTGACTGAGGCTTTGTAGGGATTTACACATTTGCTTTTCTAACCCTGAACCTATCAATCAACCCCCAAAATTACCTGGACTGTTCTATTCTGACATAGCCAGGGTCCTCACCAATAATCTCACCTTGTGCTTTGACTCCATAAGGGTCTATGGTCTACAATCATGTTTCCATCACCTCACTATCATAATCTTGTAAAACTCTACTCAGCCTTTTTTCCAGTTTATTATGCTTTTTCTGGTCTGTTATTTTGATGCTATTGGCTGAATCTTCCTTCCAGTATTTCTCCAGTCTGGACACATGTTTTCATTTCTTATATTTGACTCATATAACAGGATGTGGAGTAGGATTTTCCTTATGGCCTCAGAACTAGAATCCAGCAGTGAACCACGTAGGCATTAATGATCCTCATCTTCTAAAGGGACCTTCTGTTATTGTCCTTAGACTGCTATCATAAAATAGCACAGACTAGGTGGCTAAGGCAACAGAAACTGATTTCCTCTCAATTTTGGAAGCTGGAGGTTGAGGCAGTGTTGGTTTGTTGTGCTGCCTCTCAGCTTGGTTGACAGATGTCCATGTTCTCTTGTGTCTTCACATGGTCCTGTCTGTGTGTCTGTGTCTGAGTCTCCTTTTCTCACAAGGACACCATCATTTTTTTTAAGACAAAAGAATGGAGACATATAAATAGGAATAACACAAAAACAATACAGAAAATACCAAATTATAGAGAAGATAGTAGGGAATTGGCACTGGATGCTGTATTACATAATGTTATCTTTGCATTTATTAACACAAAAACAATAAAGGAAATACCAAATTACAGAGAAAATAGTAGGGAATTGACATTGGGTGCTGTATTACATAATGTTATCTTCGTCTTTGTTACTCAGTTATATAAATGATGGCTTGTTTGATTAGCCATTTTTCTCCACCTCATCTCCATTGTTCTACCACCCTAAGAATTGTCTTCCCACTGGTAATAACTGTACTTCTTGGTTTATTTACTCCCTAGTGCTCTCACATTGGGAGGAGACTTGGCTGCTTGAAATTACGCTGTATAAAACATGGGTGTGCACAAATTGCTATGGCAGGAGGTGGAGAAGCACCCATCCCCAAAGACAATAATTGGCAAGCCCTCTCAGCCATTGGGTGTCCTGTCGAGTAGGCAGGGTTACACAGCGAACTGCCAGGCTCTGCCCTGGGAAGCCCCTCCCCCTCAGGCCACTGAAGCCCCTGGTGTCCCCTCATAGGCCACTAGTATCTCCCTGCAGGCTGCCTATGACTCTTTAGAGACTATCCCCACTGTTATGGTTGATACATTGTGTCAAATTGGGAAATCTGGAGGTTCAACTGAGTGATTCAGCAGGAAGCCAGGGTGCTTACTTTGTATACATCCTGAGTCTGTGGAAGAGGAGGGCATGGAGATTGTGTGAGAGGTTCACAACCCCTGAGTGGGGGTAGCCTGTTTACAATGTAAGGTAAAGAAGGAAGCTGCTTGCAGCCATTCCTCCCTTTTGCTCTAGTTGTTTTGCTGTGTTCTGCTACCATGAACATTTGCCCTCTGCCATGTGCCACTCTGCCTCTGAACCAGCCAAGTATGGACTGAAACCTCCACAAACTGTAAGCTAAATAAACCTTTCCTTTCTTCATTTTGGGCATTGGGTATTTTGTATCAGCAATGACAAAAAAGTAACCAAGACACCCACCCAGCTAGAAAAGTGGGTCTGCCCCCTAGTTCCATGTCTTTGCCTCCTCCCACTTCTCCATCTCCAGCGTTGCAATTCCCCACTCCTTGAGGCTGGGCATTGGGTGGACTTAACGCTGCTGGGCACAAGTGGTGTGAGGTCTCCCCCTACTGTGCTCACTGTGGTAGTCCAGGGTGTGTACTAAGCTTAGTTATTAGTTCAAAGGGAGATTTGGAGGATTTTCTTGGGTCTGCTGTGTAGAGTATGTTGTTGTCTCTCAGGCTCCAGGACTGCTGCTTTTTGTGTAGTTTGACGTACAAGGTTCACATATGCAAGCAGTGTGAAGTCCCTCTTGGTGCTCATATTAGTAGTTTGGGGTGAGTCCTGAAGCCTGTGGACTCAGCCCATTGTTGTCAGGAACACATGGTGAATGCTTGGGCCACCTAGACTCATGTTGCTCAGAGAGGAGTTCCGGGTGGGAGCTGAAGCCCGGTAACTCAGGTCATGCTTCTTTCTTGGTATTGGAGTGAGAAGGGCGTGGGGCCGTGGGGCCTGCCTCCATCTGCAGCTCTCTCTTACTGCTGTGCTCCAGCTCCCATTTGTTTTTTGGCTGGATCCCTGGGAATTACCGTGGCCCTGGGGTCGCTTCCACTGCTCCCTGCTACTCTTTGCTGGTATTTGCTCACACATTGGAGAGGTGTGAGGCCATATCCTCAGGGCAGGCATAAAACTGGATGTAGTGGGCTGCTCACTGGTTGCCTTGACTCCACCCTGCCTCAGGGCACTGATTAGAAATGTTTCTGCAGAGTGGGGATTTTGCTTCAGTGGCCGTTGTATCCTCCCATCTTCACACTGGATTCAACCACACCATCGGACCACTGCTGCTTCCTTTCCAGGCTGTACTTTCTCCTCTCCAGTTATGCACCAGCTCTCAGGATTCTATTCTCCCTTGGCCGAGTTGGGAGGTTTCTGTGAGCAGGGGCTTCTGAGGCTGAAGCTGCGAGTGCCAGAATGAGGGAGAGGGCTGGGGGTGTGGTATGGAGCGGTGGCTCCTTCCTTTTCTGCCTCCTCTTCCTCTAACTATACCATGGCGGCCCCCCGAGCTTTTTCTCCAGGAGAGGTCTTGTTTGCTTTTTCTGAGGGCTTCAGTTCCTATTTCAGATCTTTCCTGGGTCCATGGCACCAGGGCACCCATTTCTCTCCTTCTTGTCTTTCTCCTGTTGCTATATTCCAGTATGTGGGTGGCGATCCTCCAGGAGGATCTTTCTCTGCTGCTTACCTGGTCACCATCTTACTAGAAGCCTGGTTACCATCATTTTGAACCAGGGCCTACCTCGATGATCTCATTTAACTTTAATAATCTCTTAAAGACCCTACCCTAAATACAGTCACATTCTCAGGTTAGGATTTCAACATACGAATTTTGGAGGGGATTTAATGTAGCCCATAACAGGATCTAACCCAGTTTTGTCCAGAGAGCCCTCTGAGGCTTCCTAAAAGGTGGACATGCCATCTTTGCTACCTTCACACTCAGGCAACCCCACAAGGTGAATAAGACAATCATTGCATCAATGAGTGAGGACAGAAGAAGGGAGTCAGATAGAGTTAGTATTTGTGGGTTTCCCCATCTGAGCATGATACTATAAGCTTATAATCCCAGCTCTTTGGGAAGTTGAGGCAGGAGGATTATAAATTCAAGCCTAGGCTGTGTAGTTTAGATACTTAGCAGGACCCTATCTCAAAACTGAAAAAAGCTGGGGATAAAGCAAAGATCCTGGGTTCAATCTCCAATAATACACACACACACACACACACACACACACACACACACACACACTTTCCTGCCTTTCCTAGGGCCAGGAGAAAAATGACATATTTCCCTCATTTACCTACCAGCAACATGTGGCAAATACTGAGAGACTCCCTGGCAAGGACTGGATGTCCCTGTAAGGAATAGTGATAGTTGCCCCAGCCCTCACTGAGTACTTGCAGAGTTGCCCTGTGGTTCCCAGTGGAAAGCAATCCAGCACTGTGAGGAAGTTCATGAGAGCTTATGATTTTTCCTCAAGTCAGATACCCAGGATATCCATGACCCTGGTGACTACTGTTCATTTTGTTCTCTCTCTAATCTCCAAAGGTTGCTAAATTGGGTCAATGGGTCATGGTCAGCTTCTAAGAAGAATGTGGGAAAAATGGGTTTACTTTCCCACTGTCTATTTCATTACCTCCAACCTGCAGAAATTACAGGGTATCTTCATTCCTTTCACGATCTCAAGTAAAGACCCATGGGTATTAAATAGGAGTCATGAATCATAGCAAAATCTAGCAATTAATAAGAGTTAGGCCAAAGAGTTTTGAAGAGAACTTAATGGTGGTGGAGACAAATGGAAACTGTGATTGCCTTTCCTCTAAAGAGGACCTCTACTCACTGGGATCTGTCCCAAGAAAACTGGGAACACCACCTATACATAGGAAACATTGCATAGAAGATAGCACCAGAGAAAGGCAGAGGGAGAACACCCCAGAAATCAGCCAGTTGCAGAAGACAGTATCTGGCACCTTTTATCCTTGTTCCCTGCTTCAGCTCATGGTGGGGCAAGTGATCTAGAAGCAAAAAGAACATGAGTTAACCTGGAGAAAACCCTGCTCCTCACGCCAGCTCTGAGGTTGAGGAACAAAAATTAGAAGACTATGAAATCCTCTCCTTTGACTGAAGTTGAGATCCCCCTCGGTAGAAAAGTTAAATACCAAGCTGGACAAGAGACTACAATGTTAGTAGTCTGCACTGAGCTGAGTACACATTAGCTGAAAATGCTTAGAAATCTATGAGCTTTGCTAGGTTATAGTGGCTAAAAGTAGAGTTTGACATCAAGGTGAAGGCATTGGAGAACCATGTAACTGTTGTATCTAAATATAACTCAGGCTGTTCAATCATGAGTTGTGTCTGATTGATGTAGAAAAGCCCCAGTGAATGTTATTAATGGCTGGCAAAGATATCTCTCTTGGTCATTCCAAGTCATTGGTTAGATGTTAGTTACAATGAGATTAAAACAGACAATTGGGAAGCACATTTTCTCTTGCTTCAGAGTGGATTGACTTGATTCATAACATTAGCTAAAAGAGATTGGACTGAAACATTTGAGATCAGATTGAAAGATATTAGACTGAAACATTAATTCCTTATTTTACTTTGCCTTCTCTTAGACCTCATAGTAGAGTTGAAAGTGTCAGAGCTTGGACCATCTGGGTCCTACTGATAGCCCCATCTATGACGCACCTCCTATATCAAAGCAATCACAATTTTGGAACTTAGAGGGCGTCTTGGTTCCTTTCAGTTGTTATCCTGATTCAGCAAGCATTTACTGAGTCTCTAGTGAGACAAGTGGGCTTCAGAATGAAATCTTGTAGGTAAGACTCCAGATGCTACCACTTATGGGCTGTGTTATCTTGGCTAAACTACTCATCATTTTTGAGGCACTCATTTCTCATCTTTAAATGTGGATATGGCAACTGAACCAGACACAAAGGATCAGTAAAACCTCTTTTGTAAAATGAAGCATTTGAACTATGTAGTGTTTAGAATCTCTCCAATTCTAAAAGTCTAATCTGTCTAACCTCACAGGGAAGAGAATGGATTGCAATAGAATCATGAGGCTTCAGATGATAAAGAACACAGAATTCTCCAGGTTAAACACCAGGTACAGTTCTTGAAGAGGTCCTGGATTTATCTTCCTAACTAAATGCAAAGACTAATAATTTGTGTGGTTGGGTGGTTTTGTTGTGATTCTGCTGAAACTTTGAGAGTAAGTTAATTAGTGGTTTTCAAACACAAGTTCAAGGATAAGCAGCAAGAGATCCACCTAGGGAGATTTTTTTATAGTTTTGTTCAAATCTGCATCCTTACTGACTTCTAATCTATTTTTTATTTTGGCCAATTACTTACTCATGTTAGAATCTCCAAATATAATTTTGGATTTTTCTATTTCTTATTTCTGACAGTTTTTACTTCAAGTATTTTGGAACCCTGTTCTTATGTGAATATTCATTATTTTTTCATTTGATGAACTTCCCCCTTTATCATTGTGAATTATGCCTCTACACCTCTGTCTTGCCTTGAAGTATATTTTATCTGATACCTATATGGCCGTACCAGCTTTCTTGTGACCAGTATTGTATGATACATTCTATGTATTAACCAGCAGGTATCTTTCTATTTAAAACTTCATCTTTTTTAAATAGTATGCATTTGGATCTTTGTATGTAATCTAATCATTTCTGCCTTTCAATTAAAGTGATAGTGCTTTTACATATAATGTACTTATAGTATTAGATTTAGGTTTATCATCTTGCTCCTTGTTTTCTTTTTTAAATCTGGTCTTTGCTCTTTTTCTCTTCCTTTTTACCTTCATTGTTTTTTCCCCCCTTTGGTACCAGGAATTGAACTCAGGATGTTACGCTTGCCAGCGAAGTACTTGTGCCTCTGAGTTATACCCCCGGCTCCGTTCACTGGGATTGTTTTCAGTATTATATTTTATATCTACTATTGAAACATTGGCTATATTTCTTTTTCAAATTTTTTAAGTTGTTCTGGATCACATTAAGTATCCCTGGTTTATCAGAGTCTATGTTGAATTCTTGTTATACTGCTTCACATATAAGAAATGTACAATGGCATATTTCCATTTGCCCTATTATGGTCACACTTTTTCATGGATGTTTAAATTCTATGTTAATAATTTTTTGACAAAAAAACAACTGCTTAATAGAGAAAGCAAAATGAGAAGATGTGTTTTTTTGTTCACCTTCACACAAGATCCCTGTTTTCAGCGCTTTCCATTTTTCTATGTAGGACTGAGTTCTGGTGTCATTTCCTTTCAGTCTGAAAATTTTCTTTATTTTTTATTATTATTATTTTTTTTGTAGTACAGGTCTGTTGTTGATAACTTTTCCCAGCTTATGCTTATTTAAAACTGTTTATTCTAAAAAAAAAAAAATAAAACTGTTTATTCTTTCATTCATTTTAAGAGGAGAATTTTAGCTGGGTGTACAATTCTAGATTGACTGCTGCTATTTTCTTTCCATGGCTCCGAGATGTCACTCCACCGTCTGTTGCCTTGTATTGTTTCTGAGGAGAAATCCCCTCCCATGCTTAACACTGTTGCCCCGAATGGAGCATGTCTTTTTTTCTCTGGCTGTTTTTAAGGTTGTCTTGCCCCTATTGGTAATCAGTAATGTCACCATAGTATACCTAGGTTTTCTTTATACCTATCCTGCTTAGGCTCTGTTGAGACTTCTTAAATCTGTAGGACGATATAAAATTTGGGATATACAGTAGTTCGTGCTTATTTCTCAAAATAAGATTTTTATTTCTTAATCACTCCCTAATCTGCCTCAAACTTGCTTTCCTTTTATTTCAGTAATCTAAATTCACATTAAATAAATGATAATATGGCAATTAAAATAAAATGAATTATATTGCTACATAATTATGAAGATTCAATTATTATTTGTCTCTTTAACAGTAGTTTTCCTGAAGTCTACAAAGTGACTGTGTTGTTTTTGGGAAAAGGCCATTATTTTTGCAGATAAATTCTAATAACAATGATCGGAATGAAATCCTAGTATATGTTGACACTGTGTTAACTGCTTTGCATGGGATATTTCACTTAACTGTCATGACATTCTTCCCAATAAAACTTATGATTGGGATCAATTTTCCCGTGCTAATTACAAGTCTCTTGCATGCGGAGCTGAAGTGAATAAGGAGCACTGTTTTGTTTCTTCCATTCTATGGGAGAAACAATTCACTCACTTGAAGAGGACAATTAAAATGCCCTGAAGCATTTCCTTCCTGCACATTTCTAGCTTGGTAATTGACTGCAGTAGGTAAGTGTCTTGGTTACTTTTCTCTCATTGCTGAGGCAAAATACCTGACACCCAAAATGAAGGAAGGAAAGGTTTATTTAGCTTACAGTTTGGGGAGGTTTCAGTCCATACTTCGCTGGTTCTGAAACAGAGTGGCACAGGGCAGGAGGACAAACGTTCGTGGTAGCAGAACACAGCAAAAACAACCAGCAAAAGGGAAGAATGGTGGGGCAGCAGCCTCTTTTTAGCTCCCTTACATTGTAAACAGGCTACCCCCACCCAGGGGGCGTGTAGCACTCACAGAATCTCCATGCCCTCCTCTTCCACAGGCTCAGGATGTTTACAAAGTAAGCACCCTGGCTTCCTGCTGAGTCACTCAGCCAAACTTCTAGACTCCCCAAGTTGACACAATGTATCAACCATAACAGTAAGTGCGGACTGGTCGCCTCATTGCAGAACATTGAGAAAAGTTCAGAACATACAGATTGTAACATTCTCCCAGTGTCTACTGGTGCAGACTCTTTGTGGAGATCTTAGTAAGTGTCCATCTTTATTCTAACATAGAATCACGACCCACGAATGCATATGACCTTCCCAAGTGACATCAGGTCCTGTCCTTAGGACATTTTGAAGAGCCTCATGGAAGGGTCTCAACCAATATATCTTTACCATAGCCCTCTGGAGATGAAACATGAACTAGTTGTGCTTCTCCATCACAGAAGTTTCCTCAATTTCCAGTCTATTTTCAGTCTTTATTTTCGTATCTCTTATAGTTTCTCTCCATACATTTGAGTAAATAATGCCTTGTATTCTTAGTGTTCACACTGTCAACATCTAGTAGACACTATATCCCCTGTCAGTCATCACTTAACCAGGCCATACATAGTTAATCATTTTAGTGTACCCCATAAATCGACCTGTTCAGTTCCCCAGTCATGCTAATTGTAATACCTCATTATCCTTGTAGATAGGAACGAAGGAGTCCAGAACAGAATAGCCCTTTTAGCTAGCTTTCTTACAGCTTTCTTTCTTTTTTCCTGAGGATTAGGACTGATAATCATCTTCTCCAGTCATTGCTATTGGATCTGGAATTTTCATTCTATGAAGACATAGGTTTGCTTATTACTGTTATATTTCATTATACTATGAATAAACTTTTGTCTTTTTTGTTGCATGGAAAATACTAAATGTTTTATTTTTAATTAAAAAATTTAAGATACTTGTGCATTCTTCAAGTGGAATGAATCCATTAAAAATCCAGTGTGTGTAATTAAACAATCTCAGTGTTCCTAGTTTTTTCTGTTTCTGGCACCTGGCATTTCTTCCTTGGAAGTTTTTGATTGTAGGCTGTAATATCTTCAGAATAATGGGAATTCAGATTCCACAAATCACCCAAAGCCAAACATCATTTTCTTTGGCCAGTAAAGCATGCCCAGTTAGCTGATGGCTTTCAGAGGGGCTGACAAAAAGCCTTAGATGATGCACTGAGCATTGTACTGTTTAAGGCCATCACAGTGTGCTGTAATTATTGTGGTAGGCTCCTTCCTGTCTAGAATATCTCCCCGAACAGTCGGTAGTGTGTCTTGAGGTTGACAGGTGGCTAGATTCCCCTCTGTGTTAGTGAGGACGTTAGATGTTGCCAGGAGAATTTAAAGCAACATACTCAGTTTCTTAGCACTTGAATTGTTCTGATTTTCCCCTTAGCTCTGTGCAATATGCATTTCTTAAGCACATGCTCCTTTCCCCCGCTTTTCCTGAGCCCCCCTTCTCACCAAGGCACATCCTCCAATTTGCCGGCTGCCCTGAGAGCCATCCTGACTGTGTCCCTCTACGGCCCCGTGCCCATGTTTTATGCAAAGATGTGAGCAGCTGGTCACCAAGCCCCTGAGAGTCAGGGGCTTTTGTGTTCCAAAGGCTCCTCTTGGCCTTTTTTCCTCCACCTCTCCTAGCTTTGAGGCCGTGTGATCTTCCCTCAATGTTCCCTCCTGTCAGGGTTTGCCTTTTTTTTACATGCCAGGCATCCATGCTGAGGAATGTTGAACTTTCCTAGAAAGTTGTTGATAAACACAGGCACTAGTGTCATGGAATGTCTGGTTCTGAATAGGTCCTCCTGGCTGAGCCTTTGTTCAACCCTTCTAAAGCAGGACCATATGACCAGACAGAAAATCTAAAGAGGTTACTAAAGTATAATGGATGGAATACAGGGGTCACAGTTCGGAGCCTGTTCTGAGGCTTAAATCAGATAATGTATGTAGAATTCTAAAACAGCAAAGCTGAGTAGGTGAACTGAGGTCCTGCAGTCAGATTGTTTTGGCTATGAGCTCAGTTCTGCCACTCACGGTCCTTGTGACCTTGAGGAAGGTCATGCATTCTCATTTTCGTTGTTTCATTAGCGAAATAGAAATAATAGTAGCTCCCACACCACAGTTGTGATAAATTTTCAATGAGTTAATAGGTCTAAAGCATGTTAGAAATTTGTGCATGTAAGTGCATAATAAAAGCTTAATAATCAGTAATTAAAGGTAATAGTACAGTAGTAATAGTATTATGTTCATTTTTCAATGCTTTGACAATTCTCCAGCTCCTATATACATAACTTAATTATTTTGGATGATGTGGGCAGCTCGTGAAGTTGTAGATGCAGAGAGTAACATAAATGTTCCAGTCCAAGTTCTGGGTCTATTGTGGTACAGTTCATGGTGGGAGGATCCTGGTCATGCTATTTGACAGAGATGCCCATGTATCTCTCCTAGTGGAGGTGACGGCAGAGAATTCAAGATACAGGGTGTGGCTAACAGGCTGGGAGCTCTCCTTTCTATCCTGGTAATAGTAAATTATACCTACAAAACAGGCTTACTAGCTGGTTTAAATAATCCCAAAGGGAAGTGGAAAAACTGTAAACATCCCAATGCTTTCCTGTTTTGAGCAAATTCAGGAAAAGTAACAAGGGCTACTCTTTAAATACAAAGTAATCCAGGCTTTGAGTAAAAAGCAGGGTTCCATGATCCCTCATTCAAGGAGGAACTCTGCCTTCCAGAAGGGTCGCGCAATAATACAGAAAACCTCTAAAACTTCAAGGGCTGTTATTAGGAGTTAGGCATGGATGACTTCTGTCCAGGTTTCTCTTTATCTGTACCCCTTAATTTTGCTGGCACTCATTGCAAGAAGTGTTCTCATTAATTAGACAGATAAAGAAACACACTGAGGGCCTGAGTCCTACACAAAGCCAGGGCTGGGCAGAGTCAAAGTTGGTCATCCTTTTTGGAAAGAAGTGAGATGCTCACCAGAATGTAGTCTGCTCTAAAGAATAGTTTGTGTGGTTCTGTTCAAGGTCTAGCCGAGGTTGGGGCTGCCTCTGCTCTCATCTGACCCTGAGAGGCAGATAGAGATGCACTACTGTCTCCTATTTATCATTCTCAATGGGAACTGTGTGGGCAGCTTCCATTATGCCAGGCCAAATTTAGACGAATGAAAAGGTCGACTAAGTAATTATTGATTTTATATGTGTGCATATATTAGAGCATGGAATCCTTTAGTCACTGCTAAAAATAAGCCTTCTATAGATTGGGTATGGGAGGCTGAGAGGCCAGTGTAACAAGGGTAAAGCAATGGCTGCCGTGGTAAATCTGTACGTTGGCTAACCATTCCCTTATGGCTGTCAGGATCGTTCAGGACTCAAATTTTAAAAACCATCCTATGGAGCGTTTTGGATGTCTGTAAGAGGATTGGACAAGGCAAACTAGAGCCATTCTTTCTCTTTAATTGTAAAAATGATATTAGGTCATAATCCTTTTAGCAACAAGCTTCTCTCATGCAGCAGTGACTTATGAATGCTATTCTGAGGAGAACCAGTCAATATATTAGTTTTCTTTTAATTATGCAGCTGCAGCAGCAAGTCATGCATGAGTTTTATGGAGCTTTGTGAATTTGCCACCAGTTCTGGGAAGTAGAGGATTTACTCGAATACTATGGAGCAATTTTCTCTGGTTAGAAGAGAAAAAGCACACCCTTCTATCTTACAAATGAAGAGCTGGTATTTGAGTGGGAAATTCCAAGAATCTAATAATCAAATCAGCCAAGGCTGTTAATTAAAATTGATGAGCACTAAGCATTTATGTAATGCTCTACAATGTTGTACTGCTGGAAAATTACCAATCGCCTGAAGTTTGCAACTGTTAACATGCTTACAAGGGGAGAATGTTATGGGGATGAGAAGAAAGCATTTTGCTATCAAACATGGTGCACATGGGGTGAATATGGCTTTATAAGTTTCTGAGTAAGTCCAGCAAAATGATATGACTCTTAACTGTTAGATGTGAATGGTTCAAAGTCAATTTATACATTACCTGTGCATCTTTAATTCTAGATTACAGTAACTGTGTCTCATCTTGGTTGGTAGTTCCTGTAATGCTGAGAAGCAAAATGTCTTGTTTAAGCTTAACTTGGTCTTCTTTAGAAGCAGCCTCAAGGGGTGGGGTAGACTGCTATAGTCTGCTGACCTAATGGGCCACAACAGTTCCCAAACTGAAAAAATGAAGATTGGTGTGTCAAAGGAGAGGGGCAGCTGGGAGGGAGTAGTGGTCTGCAAAGGGGAATAGTAACCCATGGACACACATGACCCCTGCAAAGTGTTCAGCTCTATGTCAGGCTTCAAGACCAGTCCTGATTGTAGGCAGGAGGGCTTTGTGGCTCTGACTTTGGGGTTGAACATTGAGTCAATTGTGTCACCCATGCAGCTGTGAGCATGTACCCCAGTTTTCATAGAGGATTCTCATATAGAAAAGATCCAGTCTCTACATCATACTAGCTAGATCCTTATGCCAATTATCAGCTTGAACAAACAGATGTTTATTGTTAACCACATCCCAAACCACATAACTAGCATAGTGCCTGCTTCAGAGCAGACATTCAATACATATTCGGCAAATGAATGAATCTACTCTACCTGCAGCCACAACTTCCTTCCAGTACCTGCTGTCAAGATTCATCTATTTGGAGCTGCTGGACCATGGCCCAGCCCAGTTTGCTCAGGTTGCCTGCCCTACCATGCACTGCGATGCAGCACCAACCTGTCCTGCATCTCGATAAGTTAGTGTCACTGGGAAGATATGTCCTCAATGCCTCTTTCTTCGCTCCAGGCTTTTGTGTTGGCATGATCTCACTGTATTTTCTCCATTGCCTCCTAGTGCTCCTCTATAAACTTTGGAAGAAATTTTTAGTTGATGAAACTAATTCTTACTGAAGTGCCAGTGACAAATAATTTGGGGCAGTTAGCCAGTAAACTTCAAGATACAACCCTCAGCTGTGGTTAGTGAGCTAAGAAGTTCAGTCTTACGTATTGCAGGAATGTTTTTAGCCACTGGGAATATTTATCCTCTAGAATTATCACCATAAGGAGGTCAGAGCAGCTGTTTTAAATACACACGCGCACACACACACACACACACACACACACACACAGAATGTGTAAATGGTAGAAGACATCTACTTAGTACAAACAAGAACTGATGCCCTGAGACGAGCAAGCACACTGTTCTTAGGAGCTGAACCCTTGCTTTCCTCCACCAAGCCCGGAAAGCTGATGGTTGGTAATACTGACAGCAGACGTGTAGGTCTTGACCATTCTACCCCAGGAAGGAGTATAAACTTGGGCTGAATCTTACCAAGAGCATTTCCCCTACTGCGTTTCCCCTCCCAATTCTGCAGGTATTTCACAGAGCTTGTGTCTGTGGCAGATATATCATTGTAAACATTGTGACTGCTTTCTTTGTCCAGATATAGTAAACCATTTCTCTGTCAAAAAGTTGGTTTAAAAAACTGTGTCATAATTCTGTTCTATGCATTTGAGAAGTCTTTTAGGGTAGGGATAGTGGTCCTTGAAAGGAAGTATATTGTTGCCACAGAAGCTGTTGTAAGGTTGTAATACCTGAAGTTCAGCAACATTATTTCCTTGTCCATTGTTGAACAGAGCCAGAGTACTGGGCTCTGTGATGATAAGATCGTGGAAGCTTCTTTGACTCCTTTGAAAATGATGAAAGGAAGAAAACCTGCAGTAAGAAGATGGTATCATTTTCTTTGGCCCTCCTGTGGGAAAACATTCCAATCCATCTTGAAATTAGTGTATCATAGTTGTAATAGATGACTCCAGGAGGTTCCTTTTAATCAATACTTAGATTAAAATAATATTGAGTCACGTGAAACACCAGAGGCAAAGCAGCCCATCACATAGAGACAGGCGCACACTCAGCACGGATTACACTGGGTCAGGACCAGCCGATTTTTCTCTGTTCTTAGAGTGGCTCACTCCTCTCCACCAAGAAGAATCCTAAAGAAAAACACTTCTGAGCATTTTGAATCAGGCAAACACCTACTCATAAAATGAATTTAAATGAGGTAGACAAAGGTGACGAGGTCTCCACTAAGGCTGGACTCCTAAGAATGTGGGATATCCTATAATGAGATGATAAATTTGAACACATCTTAGAAATTATAATGTGCTGGTCACATGGAAGATGTCTTAGTTACTTTCCTCCTTGCTAAGACAAAATAGCTGACAAAGTTCAAGGAGGAAAGGTTAATTTAGCTCACAGTTTGTAGAGGTTTCAGTCCATAATCAGCTGGCCTTAAGGGAGGTTGGCTTAGCAGACAGGGATCACAGAGAAGAACCAATTTGTGGCAAGTAGAAGACAGCGAAAGCAAGCAAGCAAAGGGAGAAAACAAACTTGTTTTTGCCCCTTATATTGGATCCAGGCTACCAGCATAAGAGCAGTGCCAAACCAACCAGTGTATGGATTTAGTAATTACATACCTTTAATCCTAAGCATCCCAGATCCCACCACCTCTGAAAAGCCCACCCATGACTGCATGAGGCTTTGGGGGAACAACTAGTCACAAGCCATAACAGAAGGCATCATGGCTGTCAGTATCAGGGGGAGATGAAACTCCTGGTTGGTCTTCAAGTGGCAAAAGCAGCTGTAGGCGAAGAAAGGGTCTACATCATTTCTTTTCTAGCTGATGGCCCAAGCAAGGACTAAGGGCGAATAGGGTTTCTTCCTTGACAAGAGAGCCAGTTATAGTATCTGTATTAGCAAAGAGTATGAGGAAGTTGGGTGGCTTAGCTCTGGCATCAGGAATGGGCCAAAGGTACTGACTGCTGGTACATCTTTATACACAGCTCACAGTCCCACAGCACTGTGTCTCATCTGATACAGCATAATGCAATGTGACTAATGTCATCAGATGCGAAGTACACTACAGCAACATGTCAAGCTGGAAAATCTGAGATGAGAAATAGACTTTTCTTCAAATCACGCTTGAGTTCTTCCTCTCAACTGGAGGGTTCTGTTTTCAGAACAGTTTTCTGTGTTGACCTTCTGACCAAGGGCATATGTTAGGAGGATTAGTCCTTCCCAAAGGTGGTGATCCTGGGACCTAAACGAGAGCCTTATGAATCGGACTCTACTTGTCTTGCAAATCAGCATGCCTTACCTCTTCCCACAAGGTGTTTGCTCCAGATGTGCATGCCCCAACGCTCTGACTGCTCAGAAAATGAAAGGCAGTCTACCAATTTCCCAAAGGTTTAGGAAAAGTATGCTTGCAAACAAAGCAAGCTTCAAAGAAGGAGGTTTCAGGGTCCAAAGTGATTGAACAAAAGCCGCGTCATTCAAGTATGTCTACAGTTTCCCCAAATGATATTTAATGGGATGGACACAATTTTTGGTATATTTGTTTAACGATCCATCCACTTTCCTGATAGGCTTCCTGTACATAGCCGGGTGGGTGATCTTTGTGACCTTGTCTCATTAACGAGTACGAGTTACAGGAAAGGAATCTCTGTGGCCCAGTTTAGTGGAGACGTCCAGTCTCTTTTGTGCCGGGGGTGGGCGGGTGGGCATAGTGCTTGTGCTCAGTCTACTCCCTCACCCCCGCTGCTCCTTCTCCTGCCTTCCTCCCCACCCATTTATGTCTCGAAGGCTACTTATGAGGATTTAAGGTCAGGGAGAGGCTCTGAGCCGGTGGTCGAGACACTTGCGACAAACGCTGCACCTTGGTCAGTGCTCCTGATGGGTGAACAGAGGAAAGCCAAGCTGCTCCCCCATGTGAGGCAGCTGCAGGGCCGTCGGCTCCACCACCACCCTATGGTCCTGCTTGCCTGACACTGTCCCGGAGCACAGAATGAGAGGTGCGGGGGCCTGAGTGTGAAGGAGCCTTCCTCCTTCTCGATACTTCTGTGGGGGTGAGCGTGGAGACGCTTGAGGGCCTCTTGAGGTTGCCAGGTGGAGCCGGCAGTAGAACTAGGGTCCTGCAACCCCTCTGCATTGAGCGCCGTTTTCACTGTGGTCCCTTCACTGTCCCTTTGCCAGTGGATCGCTTTTAGCAGGCTCCAGGGGCAGGGGCACAAGCGCGTTCCTCCCAGGGACCCGCCACTCCCCTTCGCTGTCATCCTCTCCGTCAGAGGGCGCAAGAGCAGTAAAGTACAATAAATCTGGGTTAATAGAGGCCTTTCTGTAGAATTGGGGAACAAGAAGTTTGTCAATCACTTCCATCTGCCTCCCGTTTCACCCCGTTTCCTCTCGTTCTGCCCCCTCCTTCCCAAGTTCTTTCCTTTGGAGGCTGCCCCCTCCTCTCCTTGCAGTCCTTTCATATCTTAGCCCTTTCCTGACCTTGCCTTGGCCTCCTCCCCCCTCACATTAAATTCTACTTCCGCCCATGCACGGTGTGTTGGACCCTGCCCTCTGCTCAGTGATAGTGGGCTAATATGAGAAACTAATCTGTTTTAATGTGTTACCACTTGCTAGCCACTGCTAGTGACTTAATGAGATTGTGAGTTTTACTTGTCTCATCACAGGTCCTCTATTCAATTATAGAACTCGGCGAGGGGGAAGCAAGTGCCATTTGCTATTTCTTCTTTAACTCCCTTAGCGGCCTCCTAGGGCTGGGCCGGGAGTGTTCAGTCTGTGTTGCTGTGGCTGAATGAGTTACAGGGAAGGGGGGGCAGGTGCCAGAGGGAGTGAAGAGGAGGTAAACAAATACTACAATGAAGTTGTTTCTTAGGCACTGCCAGAAACACAGATTGGCAAGAAAACCTGGCAAGACTTTCCTAAAAAAAATTTTAAAAATAACTAGGGAGGGTGAATAAACTCAACCACACCTTCCATAAATGCTGCTTTAACCCAAACAGCAGCAACCACCCAAATAGTAACTCTACAGATCAATGAGGTGGGTGAGTAGTGGTTACAAATGTCTAGGTTTCTGGTAGGCATCCTACCGTCTTCTGGGAAGAAGTTTGAGCAAAATGCTTCTTTAAAAGTTTAGAGCAAAAATGCTTCTAAAATACAAGTGTCATTAAAGCCCTGGGGTACTGCTGAAATGCATTAGCTGCGGGCTTAGTAAATGTAGCTTCTTGCAAACTGAAATACAGGAAACGAGGAGTCTAGTGTGGAAGTGCTCACTTGAATATTGAGTGTTGTAAATCTTTCTACCTCTGTCCCGGTTGAGACAGAAGCTTCTAACCATGCAGGGCTCCTGAGCACCTGACCTATGGCTAGTGTGACCGAGGAACTAAACCTTTCTACATTCATTTGACTTTATTTCATAAGGTAAAAGAACTGTATGCATAATTTTAAATAGACTCAGGTTATTTAAGTGTTTTCTTTACTTGAACATCAAGAATCTGGGGCTCATGGTGCTGGGGGTGTGGCTTAGTGGGAGGGTGCTTGCCTACCATGTGAGTGAGTCCTGAGTTTGATTTCCCACACTGCAAAAACAAAATAAAAGGGATCCTAATGATGTTATTTTAAATATTATTAGATTATTTTGGTAATGTTGTTTATAATAGAATAATTACTGTTAGAAATGCAGAATCTTAGCCTTTACCCATAATCTACCAGGTCGGCATTTCTATAAGGTTCCACAGTGATTCCCATGAGCACTAAAAGTTAGAGACATCCTTCTTCAGATCATGAGTCTCAACCATAACCGTTAGAATCACCTGAAGGGTTAGAATCACCGGGATGGTTTTAAAGCAGTTCTGATTCCTGGGCACTAATCTCCGATAGCATCCTAAGGAGGGATAAGTCTTGACGAGGGCCCGCACTTTCATGGGCTTCCTTTCTTTTTTTTTTTTTTTTTTTATGGGCTTCCTTTCCAGGTGTCATGGTTTTAATCTGATAAAGATTCCCTCATGGTTTTGGAAAGAAGAGAAGAGTAATGATTGGGAAATATTCTAAGAAGCTTCTCCATACCAAAGGGGTACCCTCCTTTGGGAAAGACTTTAAAGAGTTTCACTGCATTGATGAAGGGCAATTCTCCCATCCCAGGACCTTCTAGTCTTTCTGTATTACCCAAGGAGCTGCACCTGTGTGTGTGCTTGTGTGTGTGTGCTTGTGTATGTGTGCGCGTGCGCACGTGCACGCGTGTGTGTTGAGGGGGTGGTCAATATAGGTCAAATTTTCAAGGAGCTAGATTTGAACGCTGCATCCAGGGCAGAGTGGAAATAAGGTGGAGAGAAGCGATACCACTGTAGAAATGCTTGTGAATTAGTGGCCCCAAGTTGCAAACCCTCACAAAACATACCCTCTTCTATGCTTTATCAGCTTAGTGAAATTGATAACAGCAGAAAGAGCTGCAGGGCACAGACTCTCTGAGGAGAAGTATGTAGGGAAGCCCAAAGTCAAGAAGGAAAGCAGAGTCCAGGTCACTAGAGAAATTTGCACTTTTGGCACTTATAGCTATTGAAAACATGACGCATAGCTCAACTCCCAGTCAAATTAATTTATATTTTCCCATTAAAGACTTGATCACCTTAATTCACGTTGTGTCCAGTATATCATGTCTTGCTTTCAACAACAACAACAAAAATCACAAAATGTGGCAAAAACAAGTGAAAAACACAGTTTAAAGCAACACAACAATCACCAGAAACAGATTCAGATATGGACACAGACACTGGGATTATTAGAGAGGGAATTTAAGTAACTATGATGAATACGTTAAGGCTCAAATGGGAAAAGCGACAGCATATAAGAAAAGATGGATAAAAAAGGATGGACAATGTAAGCAAAGAGACAGAATTTCTCCTACATACTAAAAAGAAGAATGGGAGAACAGACTGAAAAAAATATTTGGGGTAATAATGTCTGAGAACTTCCCCAAATTATTGCCAGACACCAACTCACAGATTCAGAATGCACAGAGAACATCAAGCAGGAGGTTAAAAAATGAAAACAAAGAGGACAATATTTATCATATTTGAACTGCAGAAAAGCAAAGACACAGAAAATCTTGAAAAAAGTAAGGCCAGGAAAATATTTGTAACTACCAAGGAAAAAAGATGAGCGACACCGTGGACTTTGCATCAGCACCTATGAAAGCAAGAAGGCAAGGACGGGAACATCAAAGATGTTGAAAGGGACAAACTATGAACTAGGATTCTATAACCAACAAAATTATCCTTCAAACGTGAGGGAAACATAAAGACCTTCTCAGACAAATACAAGCCGATGGAATTTGTCAACAGGCAGCCTGTCCTGCAAAAGGCATTGAAAGAATTTCTTCAACAGAAGGTGTATAGTGTAGGTCATAAATGTGGAGCTATATGTAAAGAAGAACTGCCTCAGAGAAGGAATAAATGACACACCTGTCCTCAAGTGAAGAGACCACGTCTGTCTCCTCGTGGCACAGCAAGTGCACATCCATATCCATAAATGATGATTCTAGTTTTTTAAGGCAACAGTGCATATTCTTGCACTCTCAAGGTCTGGGGAAAATATTAAACAATGAATTTCATTTCTTATAGTCTTCTAAAGAGTGAATAGAAAGCTTAGCATTGGTACAAAAGTAATTGAATTTGTAATTTAGGAAATCTATGAATCTTACCTCTACTATGTAGATGAACCATACGTGTAAGTGCATGTATTATTCTAGGAATGAAAAGTATGTATATATAAAGGCTTTTCTTAGTATAAGATATAATTTAGAAAAAATGCTTTAGTGAAATGCTTTTTTGAAAAAGCTTTGTTAGCCAGGTGTGGTGGCGCACACCTGTAATCCCAGTACTTGGGAGGCTGAGGCAGGAGGATCATTATGAGTTTGAGGCAAGTCTGGGCTACAAAGTGAGCTCAAGATCAGCCTGAACTGTTTAGTTAGATCCTGTTTCAAACAGACCAAAAAAAAGCTTTGTTAAAAATATATTGCCAATCTCAAGCATCTTAAACATTTTACATATGAAGATTTAAAATAAAACAAAATCTTAGCTAAACACTTGGTGTACTTCTCATTGTTTGGTGGTGCCATTGGGTATTTTGTGTAATGGGGAATGTTCCCATTACAGCTCAGGCCACTGCCTGTCAGATTGCTAGAGCATGTTGAATTCGAAGCTTCTCAATGACACTTACCTAGATAACTGCATTCTTGCCACAATGACAATGAGTGTCTGTTAAGTGGAAGTTTACAGGATTGGCAAACTACTACCTGGAGGACAAATCTGGCCTCTAAACCAAATCCATATTATGACTTGTTTTATATTTTTATTTTTTAAAATTTTTTTGGTACCAGGAATTGAGCTCATGGCCTCATGCTTGCCAGGCAAGCACTGTGCCGCTCAGCTGAACCCTCAACTTTTATGACTTATTTTATTAGGGGCCTTGGGTTGAAAATATTTCATACATTGCTAAGAAACTCACACACACACACACACACATACATACATACATACACACATGCACATTCACAGTCCTATGTCATAGAGGCCACACGTGACCACAAAACCTGAAATATTTATTATCCTACCCTTTACCGAAAACATTTGTTGACTGACTCTTCCTTTATTGAATTCTTCCTTTGTCTTGCAGTTAGATTTCTCCCTGTGCAATTATGTGGCCTTTTGACACAAAAGGCTTGCCAGTGATTTTCCTTAGCTGCCAGTGCTGTGGCTGCATTCCTGTAATTAGTGACTAGCACGCCCAGCTTGGGCTGTAGGCTACTGAGTGTGACTCTCTTAGCTCACCTGCTTCATTGACACCTGAGTCAGCAAAAAGTTGTTACCCTTCCCTGGCTTCATGGCAAGCCCTTTGGTGTATGGTCAGAGGAAGAAAGGATAAGAGCCAGCCCCAGGTGACAGCAGTGGCCCTCATGAGATTTGTGCTCACCTGGTAAATTCCTTGACCACTTCCTCATCTTCTCCCTTTCTCTTTACATGTTGCTGTTTTCTCCTTCATGCTGCACGTGCTGCACCCCCGTTCTCCCCCATCCTATATTTAACCTGAATGCAATTCGTGCAACAATTACAACTCACTGATCGTGGACACTGGAGATAATCACAGACTGTATCAGCAAAACCTGTAGCTCCTATATAGTACAGTATACTAAGCACATGTAGAGACTGCAATGAGAGGTAAAAGGAAAACCTGGTGTGTGCACATATTAGGATTTAACTATCTGAAATTTGAGGGAGATTTCTTCTCTGTTCCCCATCCCTAATTTTACCACATGCTCAGTCAATATTGGTTAGATCAGGAGAAGGGAAAAGTGTTCACCGGGGCTTTGATTTTGACAAATGCCTGGCACTGTTAAGTACCAAATCCAATTAATTCAGAGTAGGTGTTTAGAGCCTGAAAGAGGAACCCACTTATCACCCCCAAACAAACCAGTTAGTAAAGAATTAAACAATAAAGCATTGCAGTCATGTCACATCTTCAATCTAGAATTGTGGAAAAAAGCACCTGAAATGTGAGTGATGAATATTTAGATTTGAACTTTCTGCTTCAGTCAATGGAGGAAACATTTGCACAGTCGGGTGTATTACCGAATTTTTATGTGTCTCCAGAGTATTGCCCGTCCAGGGCATATGCAAGTAACCTCCAGCCCTTTTCCCAACTTGCCATTTAGTTCACTTCTGTCGTTTGTTTTTCTGGGAACCAAAGGTCAGACTTGTTATATTTGCACCCTATCGCTTACATGGGAAAAGACAGAGAGCAGCAGGGCCCCCATCTTGGGCTTTCTGCCACTTTGCCAAAGCCCTGGGGATGCCCAACCTGCCCTCCTGGGTGAGGATTTGGGAACTTTGCTTGGATTTCTGTGAGTGGCCGCACACACCACCAGCTCTGTTTTTCACTCAGATCCTTTACTTTTTTTTTTTTTTTTTGCGGTACTGGGGATCGAACTCAGGACCCTGCGCTTGCTAGACAAGCGCTTATTCCACTGAGCTATATCCCCAGCCCGATCCTTTACTTTTAAGGCCATTTATGAATATTTTTTTTGTCCAGGCTTTCCCCAGAAGCTCTCTACTCCACTGAACAGTGTCTTACTGAAGATAAAAGATGCCGATATGGTGTGAAAGAAGGAGGAACTTGGGCTTTTTTGCTCCCAAAGGCCTTATTTATGGGTTTCAGATGGTGTCAGGGATGTTTATATGAACCTTACCCAAGCTGCCTGAACCTCCTGGGTCTGCAAACAGAAGGCTACAACTTTCCTGAGAACAGAACTTTTTTCCAGGATGGGGGGAGGGGTGGCTGAGATTTCCTGCAGTATTTCCTGTTTTAGAGCCGTTGGAAATGAGACAAAAACTGTATTTTAAGATTTCAGTACCTTGTCCCAGCTGGAATCTGGACATACTGATGCGCACAAAGGAAGGACATGTGAGCATAAAGTCACACACACACACACACGCACATGCACACGCACACACATAGGCCTCTAAAAGGGGCATCGTACATACTCACAAAAATGTTGTTTAAAATACACACGCAGTACTTTCCATTTCAGATAAAACAAAGTCAAATTCCAAGATATTTTGTAAAGGCCTGTCAAAGTTTTAAAACCAACCCAAATGATAATCTAATTTTGGGGGGAAAGGGTTAGTTCATTATTACTTTATCTAGATTTGCCTGATCATGCCAGGAAACAGACAGGCAGACAGACAGACAGACAGACAGACAGACACACACACACACACACACACACACACACACAGAAACAAAGAAACCCTATCTGAACAATAGTAAATGTCACTGATTCAGGCCAGGGACAGTGGTGCACTACAGTTTTACCTACTTCCTGTCTTCGTTTATCTCCTTATTTGCTGAAATCAATTTTTCTCTGACCGAGTCAGTTCATCTCAGTAATGTGTGGCAGAAATTCTGCAGTGTGGCTGCCGGGGGTCCAGGCAGCAGTCTTCTCCCCAGAGAACATGGGTGCTACTCTGTTCAGTTCAGTAGATATACAGATTTGGGGCTGGGGCCCAGAGACACAGTGAAATCCAGATGGGGGCATAAGCAAAACCACAAATTAAGTGATGTGTCAGATTAGCCTGTCAAAGGCAAAGTTTAACAACATGACTTAGGTCCGGAGCAGGTTCTTGCTCATGCACAGCACACGTGGGTCCTCATAAAGGCCTGGCCTTTGTGTGGACATTGTGCCAGTGGGTCATTAATGTGCGGCAAACAGGATGGGCAGGAAACACACAGAAGGCATGCTTGAAAGGGAGAGTCAGAGTTTCCAGTAACCACTTTCTGTTGGCAGAGCTCTGATTGGAACCATGTGACAATTTTAGGCGATGTACCATAGGCAGCCAATTTATTACATATGGCAATATGATTAATGGTATCAAATGCCTTTTTTTGGTAACATCCAAGAACACTCCTCCAGCCAACTGCTTGGAGTCCAAGGCAGTGAAAATCTGTTCCATGAATTTAAAGTCGGGCAGATGAGGTTAAATGAGAGAGGGCCAGATGCCAAGGCAATGATTACAAAGTAAGTTGTTTCAAAAAAAGCAGAATGTTTTAAATCTGGTCTTGAACAAATCCCATCCAGTCCCCGACTACCCCAACCCATTTTTCTCCTTTCCTTTCCCCCTTGTTGCTTGATGTGAAAACTCCAATAACTGCAGTCTGGAAGGCATTTCTGAGGCCCTCTTCTATTGCCCATAATCTTTTCCAGACCCAGGGGAATCTGCACACGACCACTGGCTGGACCTTGCCTTGGGATCCTCTGTCCGGGTAGCAGCAGAGGCCAGCAGATGCACCTTGCGGCCTCTTCACACCCCCTCTGGCGATGAGAAGGCCCTCTTCTGCCTGTGAGCAGAGTTTTTCTGGACTTCCAATATCATCACGGATGACTGCAGGGAAACTAGCGCCCAGGGAGAAGTCTGCAGAGGGGGCGAACTGCAAGGAAAGTTGTGAGTATTTGGAATTTGAAGAGTCTAAGAGGAAGAATGACTGTTAAGAGGCAGAGACAATCCTAAGATGTCCCTTGTCCCACAAAGTGTCTCCACACAGCATATAATAGTTGCTTCTCTCATACAGTTTAAACATCCCTAACTTGAAAATCTATAATCCGAAATGCTCTGACCACTGAAACTTCATGGTCATCTATCCTATGTCACAAAGTAGAAGATTCCGCACCACAAAACTTGTTCTCATATATGAAAATACTTAAAACATCACGCAAATTACTTGCAGTCCATGTGTATAATGCATATATAAAGCCTAAGTGAGTTTCGTGTTTAGACTTGGGTCTCATTCCCAAGATACAGCATTATGTTTGTAAGCATTTTAGAGTGTGGAAAGATATGAAATACTTCTGGCCCTAAGCATTTTGCAGAGGGACATTCAACTTGTATTTGTTAAATGAGTGAATACAAGATACCATGCTCTGATGTCTTCTAGTGGACATGCTGCCATTTTGTCAAGCTCTGAGTCACTTCTCTTTGAAAACAAAACGAAAAATAAATAAACAAACAAAAAACCTCCCCCAAACGAAACAAAAAAACCTACCACATTTTTTTTTTGGCAGTACTGGGGATCGAACTCAGGACCCTGCGCTTGCTAGGCAGGCACTTATTCCACTGAGCTATATCCCCAGCCCTACATTTTGATTAAAGACTGATTATATATTAGGGTATACTGGTGGGTTGGATTATTTATTTATTTAAGATTGTAGGCTATCCTTTATTTATTTATTGGATAATTCATAATTCATAAAATTTAATTTTGTTTCTAAGGGCTACAACTTGTAGGTTGTGGTTGTTTCCAGCAGAGCAAACTGATGGTGAACTCTGCGGCTTGTGGATTAATTTTTCCTTCTTTGTAAAAAGTGAAGCTGCTCATAATTTGGGGATTCGTGCTATTACTGTGGAGCTCAGATTTTAAATCATCAGTTTTCTGTGGCCATTAAACTAGTCTGAGGGTCTTAGATTGGACAAACATCTTTTTCCTGCAAAAATAAAATTTAAAATGAAAAGTAGAGGTAAATAATGAAAACAGGTGACTTGGATCTGAAAGGAAGAGTAAAATGTGTTCAGAATGAGGCTCCACTGCTACAGAAGAGCAAGGCTGAGCCCTCACACAAAGCAACTGAACAGGTGGCTTTGTGTCTACTGCCTCCGGGATGGAGCTGTAGCTGAAGCTACAGTTCAGGGTGATTTTCTGCACCTTGCCCTGTGGGAGTTCTGCTGCACATTCTGACTCACGGTCTGTACGGCAGACCAGGGTTGACTGTATCCTAGTAATTTCCTTCCCTGAAACACTACTGTCCATTCACTGAAAATGATACACAAACCAAGTCTTTCATACAGACCCTCCCATCTTTACGATGAATCACAGGCTGTTCTTTCCACTGACACATGATTGTTTCTCCTGAGTGAGTCATGCTTACTTTGAAGTCAAAAATGACCTTTGCCACAGCATTCACTGAAGGTCAAAATGGAGCAGTGTACAGAGCTGCTAGAATTCATAAATCAGCCTGCTGTTCAAGGGGGGCCAAGAGGTGTTTTTCTTTTTGTTCCTTAATATAATGTCATTGCATGATAATATGCCAGTGCATTAGTTTCTTATTGCTGCTTTAGCACATTACTACAGATTTGGTGGCTGGAAACAACACACATTTACTGTGTTCCAGGTTAGAAATCTGAAATGGGTTTCAGCTGGCTAAAATTGAGGAGTGGGTAGGGCTGTGGCCCCAACTAGAAGCACTATGGGAAGATCCATTCCCCTGCCCCTTTCAGCTTCTGGAGGCCTCCTGCATTCTTTGGCTCACGGGCTGCCTCTGTCTTCAAAGGCAGCAGTGGGGCATCTGTGAATCACTCCCTAATGGCTTCTTCTGCCTCCTTTCCTTCTCCACTGTTGACCCCAGTTTCTCTCTGATAAGAACTTGTGTGATTTCATTGAGTCTACCCAGATGATCCAGCAGTACAGAATTTCCCTTTCCCAAATCCTTAATTCCATCTGCAAAAGCTTCTTTGCCAGAGTCTGGGGATTAGGACTCAACTTCTTTGGAAGGCCATTATTATGATGTAGGAAAAAGGGGAGAAGGAGAGGAGGAAGGAGAAAAAGAAAAAGAGAAAGAGGGAAAAAGAAAGGAAGAGAAGAAGGGAGAGGGAGAGGGGGAGGGGGAGGGGGAGGGGGAGAGAGATACCCAGAAAGCCATGAAAAGGTCTTGGTGAAAAACTAAATACAAAGACAGAATGAGCAGCTCTGCTCAGCTCCTTCAGGAGGAGGCTATCTGTGCCTCCTTTGCTCGCTCGCCTGCACTCTTCTTTAATAACGTGGCTGAAAGCTCGATGAGAATAGTACGAATTGAGCACTTACTCTGAGGCGTTTTTCTGCTTCTTAACTAACAAAGGAAAGAAGACCGCCGAGGAGGGGTTGCGGTCCAAGGCCATCAGGGAAGTTACATCTATTGTTTCCCCCTTTTAGATCAACGCTGGCTAAGTACTTGGTCTATAGTCCTACCTGGCATCACCGCCTTTACTGCTGTTGATGGCTCCTTAGTTGTCACACGACTTCCCTGATTCTGCCTCCTTTTCATGGGGCCCCAGTCTGGACTTACAGGGACCTAAGAGATCTGATGTCTGTGTCTTCATGAGCCTAATGCTCATCCCCCAGGGTCTGAGGGGGTGGGAAGAATGCGTCTACCCTGTGGCTATAGCTATGCCATCACTGCTTTAAAAAAAAAAAAATCACTGAAGCCCAAATCAGTAGGATTTGGCCAGGTATTAACTTACACACTTAAAATGTTTTTCAGTGCTGGGTGTGTGAAAGTAGTTATAACATTAAAAATTAAATAAAAGAAAATCCCAAACTAAGCCAGCACAGCCCTGTTATAAACTAAAATCACTAAGAAAAGCAAAATGTTTTAAGCTAACCTAGAGATAGATGGAGGGAAGGATTTATACAAACCTTACCTACTTTTTATGCACGTTGTTCTGCCATCCAGAGAAATTTAAAGGATTTTAAACACAAGAGGCATTACTATGCAGTCATGGGACCTGTTCCACTAGCCAAAATTTACCTCTGTAAAGCAGTCAGAGCTTATATGGTGTAATAGAATTGACAGATGTCAGACCCTGGTGAGGGAATATAATTGTTGCCAAACCTTCCTGAAAGAAACTTTTGCTGTAAATGTTGGGTACAAGTAATTCAAGATGTAAAATCTGCAGATAGCTCCCAAGTGGGACTGGCTGCCTCAGGCTCCGCAGCACTTTCTGGGAAGAGAAGAAAGTATTTGTTTTGTCAAATTGTTAAGATAACTATTCATTTATTATATTAACAATAATAATAATAACACAACCTTTCAAACAAGATGCTTACCAGCAAGCAGAAAACATCAAGAACAAAATCATGGCCTTGGACAAATCACTGGTTCTATAGATTTTAAGTTTTCCTCTGTAGAACCTACATTATATGACCACATATAACAAACAAATCTCACACTTTGAAATTCTGATTGAGAAATCTGATGCACATTTAAAGACCCACCTTTTGTGTAGATAAATCTCACAAAAGGTTTATAACATTAAAATATGGCTTCATCGTTTAAAAACAGAATACATTCATCCCCGTATTTCTCGCTGGTATTGCCTAGAACATTTATAATACAAGTATTTTCATTTTCTACAGGCTTTCCCCTTCTGTCTGTCCATAATCCCAACAGAGTCATGCCAAGACCGCTCCTTGTCGCTTTTATTTTTCTGGCCTCCACTTGGGTCCCAGAACTAGGGTGCAACGCTTCTTCTCTTTGATACTTAGGAAGACACACAAAGTTTTCGGTTTCCTTGAAACTTGCTTTCTTGCGGAAGCTTGGAGCAGGAGAAGCAGATCACGTCTCATTTCATTGTCATGCTTGCTAGGTTTGGAATCTCTTTCACTGAACACCTATTAGGTCACTTTTGTAAATGTCACCCCAGTAAAAATAAATATAAATAGCTGACAAATGTAAAAGAAATGTGGGCAGGTGACATTTGTAGGCAACATTTCCTCAACTTTGAGAGTGCAGCAGAGGACCTGGGACCTTCGCCCAGTTTTTGTTTTTTGTTCAGCAGGTCTGGGTTGGGGCAGGAAATCTGTTTTTCTGAGTTCTCTAACAAGATGCTGATGTGAGCAGTCTGAGGACCCCCACTGGAGAACCTCTGCCCTGCAGCCATCAAAGAGGATGCAGAAGCTTATTGCAAGAATATTTCTTTAATCATTTAATAACAAAATAAGGAAAACTACAGCAAAGTAAGTGTTTTTTAGGAACTATTTTGTGCATTTTATGTACAATGTGTCAATCATCAATGACCCTGGGGAGAGATGGGTAGGCATTTTTATTACTTCCACTGCACAGATGGAGAAAGTGAGGCTTAGCAGGTTAAATGACCTATACTCTGTCACCAGGCTGAGGCTGAGGGCACCAGGATGCAGAGCCAGGTCCTCAGACTGAAGTGGTATCTTTAATGGCCTTGCAGAATTGCATCCAGGTGCTTGTCTGAAAATCTGATGATGTGTTTCTGCAGAAATAAAACTCTCACCCAAAATAAGACTCCTCACTAGCATGGAGCTCTCCAAGCCTGCAAACAGGGGCTGGAAAGGATGGGTTTCTTTGCTGGTGCAGGGCCTCCCGGAGTGGGCTCATTCCCGAGGAACATTTCCATAACAAAGGCAAGTCCTCCGCCCCCAGAAGAGCAGGCAGGGAGTTGCAAGTGTCTGCCTGTGATGTGATCCACATTTAATGCTTATCTGAGTGAGAGGAAATTTGATTAGAGCAAATACAAAGCACAATTCAGAGAACAAAACCACTAATTCAAAGGTAGTTTTCCTGCGGATGTAAAATACTTCAAGCCTGTTAAAAAGGACTGAAGAGAATTCTACTTTGCATTGTGTCTGATTTTTCCAAGGAGTGCACCGAGGGAGGCTGCTAGGGTGTTTGCTGGGCTTGGGGAGCTGGTGTTTGAGATTGCTAACAAGACCCAGCAGGCCCCATCCATCCCTAAAGGGACACGGTGCAAATTTGAGGTCCAGAGAAGCAGTGTGTCCTGCAGACCTCGTTCCACCCCATCCACCTGGGGATAAGGAATGCTCTCTTTGTATCTGGTGGTTTTGCAGCCTAGAAGCATTCGATCACTGTCTTGCCCTGATATGTTTGTTTTCCTTTTGGCTAATTTTATCAAGGTCTGGGGTCATTATTAGCCAGATCACAAAAGTAAGAGCTCATTTATATGTATCAGCTTCAAACCCTATGATTTCATCTGTTAATTTGATCTTGTTTTGCCTTGTTTACGGCAATTAAATCAGACCTTGACAAATCTGAAAATGAAAAAAGGAACCACCAGCAAGCAAGCATAGCTATTATGATCACTCATTAGAAAGCCAAGCAGACTCTGATAAATCGTGCCAGGGTTTTTAAGGACTAGATGATTACCTGCTTAAACAGCATGGAAGCTACCAGTAAAATGTAGCAAAATGATTAAAGAAAAAAAAAAAAGAGCACCCCCCCCATTACATCCAAGTGTAACAGATGGACAGTTGTACTTTGGGGAATGTTCTCAGAGCCTGTTTCCTCCCCTTCAAGCTAGGGAGGGCAGAAGCCACGGCCCTCCTGGGCACATAGGAGAGACAGCTCCCTTCCCTCTCTCCCTCCCGCGGATCCTCCTGGCGACTGAGGGAGAATTGCTCAGCTGCCACCAAGGCCTCACTCCAAACTGCGTGATGGTTAAGAGAAGCACTAAGTATGGGGGGTGATGAAGTGGGAGGGGGTGTGCAGAGCTGGGGTGCGATTGCAAATGGCAAGATGGATGTGATCTTTCCTGTCACAGAGGCGGCCGTGTGTCACTCTGGTGGGATGCTTGTCATTCTTCCCGGCCTGTCCTCTGATGGGGGACTCGCCACCTTATAGATCCTCATGGGATGCAGAGCTGCCTTCTGTACTTGAGTTAGACATGCTAACAGCTTGCTTTTTCTGCTTTCCTGCGAGAACGTAAGCAGTGCCTCTTATGTCCAGCAAGGGGGATCATAAAGGATCCCTGTGGGATTACAGGATGTTGGATCCTTGGGACGCATGTAGCCCAGAGATTTGGTGTCCTAATGGTCCTAGCTGTGGCATCCAGGCTCTATTGGAACAGCAGGTTTCCAGCTTGAAAGAGTTCTGTGTGGGGATTTAAGACCTCATTCCCCGTATCTGATTTTCCAGGTGCCCTGGTATGTCGGCAAACCAATCAATATCTTAAAAGCAAAACTTCATGTGAACTTGGTCAGATTAGTTTCTATTTCTTGCAGTAAGACCGCTGACACTCAGAACGGAGAGCTTGTGCTCAGGGGACAAGCTGGTGTGTGTTGCCATGCAAAGAGCTGGTGCAGGGGATCACTGAGCTCCTGTCTCCAGAGCAGCACCTCACTCTGCTTCTGGGGGTTGGTCGGGGGGTGGGACTGAGGCTCAAACAGCCTCATGCTCAGTTCATCTCTGATGGGGTTTCAGCTGAGCATTTCCAAGAAAAAGATTTAAAATTTTTTTTTCTTATTTTTCTGGGAAAATTTTCTCTGAAATCTCACTGTCTCTCTTGTCCCCATAATAATCATGCTATTTTTCTTTAAGCTCCTCTGTAGCAATCTGGCCCCTTTTGCCTTGGAGGTCTCTGCAGGGATCTGTGTGCAGCCAAGTTGGCATCTTGCAGGCTTCTGGTCCCCTCACACCTTGGGATGGCTTGTCCCGATGCCTGCAGGTCTGTTTGCTTGAAGAGCATCCAGCTCCTCCAAGTCCTTTGTCTTTCAGCCTTTCTTCCCAGGTTTGGTCTTCCTCCTAGGTCCATGAGCTGCTTACAAATGGGTCTCCTGAAGATCCCTGCCTTTATTTCTGATTTCTCTCCTTTCCTCCAATTTGTGTATCTGACTTTTCTGCTGGTTGCTTCTATAGCCTGTCAATGTATCTTTCTTCGTTTTTAGATTCTTGACTTGTTTCTTTGTTTGGCTTCCTTCACCTTGTATAGAAAATTTCCTGACACCCTCCAAAAACTGATTTGCAAAATTTGACTTGCCAAATGTCTTTTTAAAGGCCATTTAAATTTTTCTTTGTGTTGATACATAATCATTAAACATATTTAAAGAGTAAAGTGTGATTTTTGATACATGTATACATTGTGTGATGATCAAATCAGGGAAATTAGCATATCTATTAGCTCAAAAACTTATGGTTTCTTCGTGTTAAGAAAATTCAAAATCCTCTCTCCTACCTGCTTGGAAATCCACAATAAATCATTGTTAACTATCATCACCCTGTTCAGCGGGTTATCTGGATAACTGAAACTCTTTCAGTCCACAGTTTGTACCCAGAAGTGCTTTGCGAGATCACTGCAGAAATCAGCATCACTTTCTTAGCGTCGAAATCCCTGTATTTTGCTGATTTTCAACTTACTTTCATTATAGGCTTTCCAGCGCCTCATAAAGCCCCCTCAGCTTATTTGTGAGAACCCTCAAAAGGTCTCACTTCCGTGCTCGTGACTAACTGCTGTCAGCAGCCGGGTGGTCTCTATCAATTATGTTTTTATGTGCTCTGGTCCCTTTCAGTTGATATCTACTGCCTGCCAGGAGTGTGGACCTGCCTTTTTGATGGCTTTGGTGGCAGGGAAGTTGTGCTGACACGATTCTGGTGCTGTGGGAGTTTGCTGTGGCCACCAGACATTGCCATGAGAGGCCTTTTCCAGTTCCAGAGTGCGCTGCACCTTTTCTACTTGAAAGACAGGAAGGATGCTCTCTCTCTTCCTGTCAGATGCTTTCCAGACAGAGTTCATCAGGAGGCCTGATGTAGAATTATTTTGGGTAAAAATAAAATAAACTTTTTAGTATTTTATTTATGGTGTCTCTTTTCCTCCAAGTTCTCACCTCTCTTCCACTGCTGGATGATTTTTTATCAGGAACAAAAACAAATCGTCTTCTCTGTCTAACTCCTTCTTCCATCAGGAAGTCTAGTAAAAAGGCTAATGTCTTGGCCTCTCAATGTAGTACTCAGCTTTCTTATTGCTGTGACACAATACTAGACACCCAACAACTTATGAGAGGTTTAGTTTGGCTTACAATTTCAGGGGATCCAGTCCATGGTCAGCTGTCTCCAAGGAAGGAACACCATGGTGGAAGGGCCTAGAAGAAGAAAGAGGTTTAGTTTATGGTGTTTACAATTAGAGCAGGCAGGCAGTGCTAAAGAAGAAGAACCAGGAACTATATGTGTACCTAACTTCTTCCTTCCATGGGTCATTGAGAAAGTATTCTTCACTAACTTAGAAGGCCTTTTTGAATCCAATCAAGTTGTCATATTGTGATTAGTGGTCACACTCAGGCACATCTATTCTTTATGGATTGTCCTGCCAGCCAGTCCCACATGTCAGGACTTGACCACATGGACATGGCCACTGCTCAGTTCAAATAGGAGCCCTTCTCACACTACTTAGGAGGGCTACACATTGGCTATAAAGTTGCTGGAACTCTCTGTTCCAATTTTGGAAACTGTTAGATAACTGAGTGGGCTTAGGTTCCAGGTCATCTCTAACCTTTATGGATTGTCTGACCCATCTTCAGTGAAGAACAGCTTCTTGGCCTGTGTTTAAATATATAACAGTTAATATATAGAAATAACAAACTGCCTTTCTTTTTATACTTATTATTATAACATTATAAAAAGAAGAAAGGCAGTCTGTGGGCCACAGGTTATATATGCCAGCTAGACCACGGAGGTGCATGTTTTTCTACATGTAAATATTCTAGTACCACAAGACAATCTCAATTCCTCTCTTCCTGCTCCTTAGTTTCTCTGAAAAAGCACAAGGTCATGGCCAAATTTCCCACCCTTCTTTGAGAAGACCCTTCTTCCTCCCTCAGCTCATTCTGCATTTCTTCTTGTAGCCTTTTCACACTGTTAACTTAAAAAAAAAGCTGTTGTGTGCTTCATTATTTAATATCTGTCTTCCCCAGGAAGGGAAGAAGGGGAGGGCTGTGTCTGCTTGCTGGCTACTGTATTTTCAGCATCTAAAGCTTTGTCTGACATTTGACACATGATAGAAGCTTGATAAATATTTGCCAAATACTGAATGTCTCAGATTTCATAATTATAATTGTTATTCTGAACTAAAAACTCTTGTTTGGGGGGAAAACAAAATGAAGTTGGTTCTTTTCCTCTAGGTGGCTTCTGGAGGGTACAGAGAAGATATAAGTCTGTGGGGATAGTTTCTCCATTACATAAAGTCATCCCAGGCCTACTGTACCTGTCTCTGCCCAGGATTAGCACCCCCCAAAGAGTTGTAGTGGCTGGTGAGAATAATAACTATAAGGCTATAATCAGGGCTGTTCCCGGGCAAAATAATGAAGTTAGGGATGTTTATTTTTGAGATGTAAAGTCTCCTAGCAATATTAAGGAAGCTCCTAATACATTCTTCACAAATTCACAGCCTACAGATCTGGAAAATGGTTCTGTAGACATTATCATCTCCAGTTACTGGCAACTAAAATTATCAGTCACAGCTGCAGTACTTTTATATCTCATGTGGAACACTGCTTATAAGCATGAAAAGTAAGTTTATTTTTCTGAACCATATTACTCTAAATCTTTGAAGCCTTGCTTTTAACTACTACTGCACCCTCCTCACCATAAAGTTGGCCACACTCTCCTTTAGGCAACAGGAGTTGAGAGAAAAACATTTATTGATCATCAAATACCCATGTGCTCCTCATCACATTTCTCAGCTTTCTGCAATTCAGTGGGGCCACAAACATGAGTTCTATTGGTCGATGGACTGTGAGAAGACATGATGACATGTTACTCCCTGGCCATACCGGGGGCAGTCCGCGTTCATTTTGCAGCAACAGTGAGAGTCTCAGGTTTAGTGTTGGAATACACGTGGGCCTCGAACCCTGAGCCCAGCCTCCCATTAACCCCGTTATGAGCACATGCCACAAGTGTCAAATCAACCTGTGCTTCAGTGTGCATCCCTCTATATTCTATAGGAATTTCTATTCAGGAGTTCAGTTGGAGAGACATTAGTGTAGGACACACTGACAGGTTTGAACGGTTTGAGGGGAGCAACAAGAGGTGCTGAGATACCCGGGCTTGGAGATAGAGAAGTCATGGTCACCCCAGGTCTGAGCGGACAAGGAGGAGACAGGGTGTAATTTGTGCCCCAGGAATTGCTTAAGCCCTAGAGGAAAAGCCAAAAACAGGGAGAAGGTGGCCCCACTGGAACGATTGGTTAAAAGAGGCAGCCTGAATTAAACACCTGGGCCTTTCCCTCCTCCTGTTCACTCGTCTCCTGATGGTATCTCCCTAGGAACCTGATCAGGAGGGTGAATGAGCTGGGGTGATACAGTCTGTAAGTATTAGCTTTCGGAGGCCCAGTAAAGAGTGTAGAATTGGGCAGGGTGACTGGGGAAGTTTTCAACACAGAAAGGATAGGACAGCCTAATTTAAGACCAGCCTCTACCTCATATTCTGGAGCTCCTAGAGCATCCATTATGCCACCTGTGCGCCACCTCCTACCTTCTCCAGTGGCTTGACAGCAGCACAGTACCGCATTGCTTTTGATATCCCTTGTATCCTTAATTGCACCTGCAATATAATCTATCTACATATCAATTTAGAAATATGCCAGATGACTGTGTTAATTTTCACAGGCAAGTCCTATATTCACATCAAGCTTGTTGCAATGTGTCAGAATCCACCTAATAACAGATAGTCCCAGGAAGATCCACGACTTAAATGATCCTGTTAATTTTCTGAAGACTTTGGTCTTTCAGGCAATTGGGAATAATTGCTATTAATTATGGCAAGTGTTTGCACTTCCTGCTTATGGTTGGTCCATGGAGATAATTGGGAGGTGTAGCCCCAGGACTTGGAAATAAGATCAACCTTTGAGAATTAAAATAGATCTTCAACACATAGTACATGAAAGAATAAACGAACAAAATCACCTCAAAGACATAGAGTCTCCCAAGTCACAGGTGGAAGAGGGGATATTGAATTTCTTATGTAACTACTGTCATTCTTTTACCACCTAGGTTTTTGAGCTGTGGATAAATTTGCTACCACTTCCCTCTCCATTATTCTGTGGCAATTATTCTGTACTTTTCCTTAAAATTTTTCTAAGTTTTTAATAGTTTGGATTCTCATGGTCACTTTGGCCCTGAGATTTTGCTCTTTTTAAACTCTATAGCTTGGATCTAGAATGTCCCCAAAAGCTCATGTGCTAGAGCTTTGGTCACCAACTTGTTATTAATTGAGAAGTGATGGAACCACACAAGGTGGAGCCTAGTAGGAGAAAATTAGATCATTGAGAATGGGTCCTTGTAAAGGTTATTGGGATTCTGATGATTGGGCCCTGGTTATTGAATCTCCTCTCCCATGTGTTCCCCATCATGACACACTGACTTGCCACAGACCTAAATTCAATGGGGCCAAGGCTTACAACTGGACTCTCTGAAACTCTGAGCCAAAATAAACCTTCTCTCTTTTTAAGCTAATTTTCTCAGGAATTTTGTGACAGCAATTGAAAGCTGAACAACACAAATTCTTGATTCTACTTGTTTCTCAATTTGGGGCTTTCCTCTTTTTTCTGATGCCTATTATTCCAAAAACAGCTACACAAGGCCTTTTTAAGTGACAGACTTTAAGTTTTGGGGTAGAGAAGGGTTTATGTTAGAGATATAATAATACTTAAAATTGGATTTCCTGTGTTCTCCTGAGGGTTGATAATTATTCTACTGCTAGCAATTCTTCTCTATTCGTGTTCTTTCAAAGTCTCCGGCCTATTGGTGTGGCTTCTGTCCTCCTCTTCTTCTTTAACTCTTCCTCTGCTTTCTTATTTTCTCTCTTCAGCTCTTCACCTTTGCTTTGTTATATTTATACTTCTAACTTAATATGTCCAAATTACATAAAATGGGAATTAAATGAGATAACAAGTACAGAGATACAGAGATTTGAAATATTACACTCCTATTTCCGTTATTAGCTATTGATAATATTTTTCAGTCTTGCCAATCCTGTTAGCAAAAACTGTATTATTTTATTCCAGTCTCCTGATCACTAGTGGGGATAATTCTTCTTGTATTATGTATTTGACCTTTGACTTTCTTCTGTGAGTCAGGACTTTATGTCTTTTGCCCTAGAGGCCAATTGCTCCAGACTCAACCAGAAAATCTGATTTTCAGAGCTTGCAACAGAATATTGAACCCTGCAGGCCATCACACAAAATTCTGTCATTTCATATGGTCTCCCTGGTGACCCACCAGCATTCCATAGGGGACATTCCTCCATCTCCTGTCTGCTACCTTTAGTAATAGCCATGCTCATCTGTTAAGGGCTGTTAATTTTGGGTTGCTCCACAATAGAATAAATCCTTACAGCCTCTTAATCTTGGTGAGCATAAAGGTCACTATAAACCCATCAACATGGAGGCAGTCACCTGGAGCTGGGGAACTGACCCAAGTTTCAAGTAGAATTGGTATTTGGCTGGATACCAGCAATATCTACTCCTTGTATAGGAAGACAACTGGTTTTGTACAGGATTACCTTCCTTTCAGCCTTCTGCTTTGAAGTCCCATGCAGATAGGATCTTCACTCTCAGTGTGTCCTGGTATGGAAGATAAATTAAAAGGTCACTATATCTTTGTATGGCTTTCAGCAAGTTACTTAGTTCAGGAATCCACTATCACATAAAGGGTCCATTGATAGTTATATGTGGCACAGTATTTTTTAAAATGACCAGTCATGGTTCTTTACACTTTGACACTGTAACACAAGGCTTATGTCAGACATACATTTGAAGACGTGAAGATCTTTTGAGCTGACATCAGAGGTAATTTACTTTAGTGGTTTCTGAGACCACTGAGCCTTTGGAAAGCTGATGAGAACTGTAGAGTTCTGGGAAGATACATTGCAGATCTTGTATATCATTTTGGAGAGTCCACAAACCCTCTGGATCTCATTTAAATGACCAATTGAGAACTTCTAGTCTAGGTCATGAGAAATTGAGATCCAGAGAGGCTAAATGATATGTCAAAAAGCAGAAAGGGTTAGAAGGAAAAAATATCATTAGGGTCCCAGAATTTCTATTCCATCCTTCTTCTTCACAGTCTCCCTCGTATTGGCAAAACTATTGGGTGAGTGAGAAAGGAAAGCTTTAGAAGAGATTTCTGAGTGGGATGCTATTAAAATTTTGGAACATTCTACAGTGGTACCTCACTTCAAAAACCTGATTCTTTCCATGATTCTGGTTGCAAACAGAGTTGGCTGATAACCTAATCAAATTCAATGGTTAGGTTCAATGTTGACCTTATGGGGAAATTTTATTTGGTTCTTGCTGTGTTCAGTTTGCAATTGGAATCATGAAGAGAGTTCATGAACTGGAGTCCCACTGTACTTTTGAAAAACAAGGAATGAGTTGGCTCTGTTCTCCATGTGGACTTTTCAGATCATTTACAAAGTTCTGCTTAATATTTATGGACCCATCTCTGCTGCTGAGCAGGTTTGCTCACTGAACATTACACAACTTCTCTCTCATCTGGAGCTTTTGTTCTGATCACCAGGAACACTTCCTGTTTCTTTCAGCAATGTGCTCTTTCAATCTTGCTTTTGCTACTAGATGTTCCTAGCCCATAACATGACTTCTAGAAGATCAAATCAGCTTTGGTGATAGACACTGCCATGCAACACCTTGCTTTTGCTTAATTTCCTTTGTTTTTGTAAAGATTTTTTCACTAGTAAATTCTTGTCTTTTAGAGTCTTCCTAACATCTGTAGCAGGGATGGTACCTCTTTCTTAGGTAATATCTACTTTGGATTTACATCCTAACAGTGAGTATTCAGAAAACAGAATGTCCTCCAAGAAGTTGTTGAAAGACATGAGATTTAAATCCTCATAGGAGTTTTTTGGTATCACAATGTATTGGATTAAAATATCTAAGTTAGAAATAGGCATGTTTCCCTTACTTTTACAGGGCTTACTGTGTATTCCTTTGCCTTTCTTTTGTTTTACAGGCCAAGGCAGCATTTTAGAGGCCTGACAACCTTCTCTCTGTCTTTAGGACTAAGTCAGAAAAAACTCCACTCATTAGCTAGACCTGCAATCCTTATAGTTACAGTTTTGGAGGGAGTTAAAAGTATTAGTGGATAAATTGTTGTATCCTAGAGGGGAAGCTTATGATCTCCTTGCCAGGTTTCTATGGCCTGGGGCACCACAAAAGATTTTTTTCTTTTTCCCAGGTATCTATGTCAAAAAGATTTTACCAAGGAGCCAAAATCTTCGTCTGCTTATGGCTTCACAGATGATGAAAAATGTAAGATCATTAGAAGCTAATTACTGTTTTCGTGGTAGTATTTATCACCAAAGCTAATTTGATCTTCTATAAGCCATGTTGTGGGTTTGGAACACCTAGTACTAAGAAGTACTATAAAGCCTTCTTTTCTCTTTTTAAAAGTTATACAACAACTTTGCTAACAAACCAAAACCAATTGGGGAAGACAATAGACTGCCTAGTCTGCCATCTCAATGGTTTCCATCTGGACTAACTCATTTCTGAAATAGTTTGTTTCAAAAGCATTCTTTTCTACTCAGAGGAAGATGTTTCAAAGATTCGTATATAGAAAATTCAATTGACTATGCCTTTTTGTATATCCTGAACAACTGATTATTTTTAAATGCAATTAAGTAGCTTACTCACACAAGAGACAGAGATATATTCAAATAGGATTTGGAGTCCTACATTTCAGGCTCTGCAGACTATTTGCTGACTCCATATTTTCCTGCTATTGATTTTGCCACCTTTCCATATATTGGTGCTTTATGACTATGAAACTATTTGTGTTTATACTTTGTTTATTTATTCATTTAATGTATGGGTGCTGGGGGTACAAAGGATTGTATTTCGTGGCTCTTTTAAATGAGTTTCATCATTTTTCTCATGTATCTCATTTCCAAAACAAAAGTATGAGCCATGAAACTCATTACAATTTAGAAGCTATCCCCAGACTATCATCCAAGTCCAAAGGTGGGGACATCAGCACAATACAAAATGCACAGCCCAAATGTGAAGGCAGAAAGCCAGAGTTTGAGGTTGAACTCCACCTAATGTTTTCATCTGTAAAAACAGCGTCGTAAAATCCTCTAGTGTTTCTGGGTTGTTGCAAAGATTCAAAGAGTTCTAAGAGAATCTTTTTTAAGTGTAGTATGTACATGCTTTTGATAAAGTTTAACTTACAAATGAGGTATAATGCTTCCTGGTGCAACGTTACCATCAGTGAGAACATGTTTTCTGTTCACGTCTTCCACCTATAAGGTTAATGCTCTCTCCACCTTAACTAAGCAGTTACCATGCACTGTGGTCCTAACTTTTGCACTTTGAAGTTTGACAGCATAACTTACTTGAGTTTCATTTTCCTTCTGCGCAGTTTCCTTGATAGAAGGATCCTTCTTACCCTGAATCAGTGGTGGTGATTTCATGGCACAAGTGTTACTTTGTCTTTTAAGACAAAAGATGTTAATGTTGAGTTGTTTTTTTTTCCTAAACTAAAACCTCTGTATTCAAGTTTACTTGCATTGTTGGAACTTTGTGATAAATAAATGGATTTTATGTTGCAGTTTGGCCCTTGGCTCGAAAAGGTTTGCCATCACTGCTGCGGATCTTAGCAACCTCAGCATATGATCTTTTTTTCCCTCAAGAGGTTGAAACTTTTCACCATTTCACTGAAAGACAACACTTTACAACTTTTTCTTGGCATTTCTGAGTTACCAGTATCACTTCGTTTGAGCTTTGGGGCCAATATTAAATGTGATAAGGGTTACTTGAACACGGGTATTCCTTTACCACAACAATCAACCTAATGACTGAAATGATTATTTAAATGACTAATGAATGGGTAGTGCATACAGTGTGGATACCCTGGACAAGAGGATGATTCACAAACTGGGCAGGGTGAAGCAGGATGATACGAGATTTTATTGTGCCACTTAAAATGGTGCACAATTTAAAACTCATGATCTATTTATTTCTGGGACTTTCCATTTACTATTTCCAGGCTGAGGAAATGGAGTGCATGTTATTGTGTTTTTTAAGACAAAAGGTATTCATGTAGGGTTGCTTTTTATAAATTAAAATCTCAGGATTCAGGCTCCATTGCAGTGCTGGCACTTAGTGATACGTAAGTGGGCTTGGGGTGGCAGTTTGGCACTCTGTGTCTAGCAGGTCTGCCATCGCTGCTGTAAGGAAGACAACTCATTCTACATTTCCCTGTTATAATGGAAGAAAATTGTGTGACTCCTTGTTGTTGTACCTTGTTGCCTTCTCACTGGTGTTGGCACTAATACAGCTTTACAGGATGTCATACTTTCTAACTTGACACAATTTTTTTTTTTTACATTTTTGAATGATATGCATGAAACTGACAAGCATATCCATAATGAGAATGCTGATCTATTTTCCTAATTAAAGGAGTAGATGTACATGTCAAGATTTTCTAAACTTATACCTTGTGATGTTCTTGTTTCTCACTGTCTTTAAACTTTAATTTTGTTTTTATTGCATGTGCTGATACCAGAGGTAGGTGATGTGGAACAAGTTTTAAATGAGGAAAAGGGATGACTGAGGTCCTGCTTCTGAGATTGTGACCAATCACATGTGTATTCTTAGGGAGGCCATCTCTCCTGTCTCTCTGAGTCTGTTCTTCATACAACGGGCATGTGATCAGAGGACTTCCAGACTCCCTTCCTGGTCCAACCCCTGAGTTTTGTTAAGAATCATTTGGGATAAGAGATATTCTAGGAGAGTTTACTTTAAAAATATTAAGGCCTCAGTACCTTTCCTCAGACATCAAGGGGCCTTGGATGTTCACAGGGAAAACCTTGAGGGTCAGGATGGCTGTCTTGCTCTCCAAGGACCCCTGTGGTTGGCAGCAAGGAGCCTGCACTTAGCAAACATAATGTCTATTGAGAGTTGGATGAAAGAATCAGTTTCCCTTTAAAAGAAAACACCTTTCTACAAAGAGAAATTGTTCAATGTCACTTGGAGAGGCCAGCCATTGGGAACAGCTCTCGTATTAGAGAGTGGCTGTAAAGACAATGTATAGTGCCAGTAACCCAGCCTGGACACTAAGTTCCCTGGCCTTTGGCACCACACTTCCTGCATTTTTGCATCCTCCTAGTGCCTAGCTCGGGGCTTGGCAAAGGTATGTTCCTAATCTCCGTTCAGTGGAATTCAGTCAGTTCTATCTCTACCATTTGTTTTCGAGGTACTGGGGATCGAACTCAGGACCCTGCGCTTGCTAGGCAGGCATTTATTCCACTGAGCTATATCCCCAGCCCTCTACCATTTGTTTTCATTCACCCTCTCCATTTATTCATTCAGTCTTGTCAGTGTATAAAATAAAACAACAGAACAGAACAGAACTAGGTCTAAACTTCTGTTGCACTTGCCAAAATCTATTGGTAGCATTTAGATGTGTTCTGCCCAATAACAGCTCGTCTCACACGGACACTCTGTCCTTTTAAAAACCACTCATCTTTCTATATTCTAATCACAGAGGGGGGGAAGAAAAAGGAGGCAAAATGAAAAAGAGAAAAAACCCTACTGCTAAACCATCTCCTGAGAGCCGCCGTGGGTTCAGATTGCTGTGAGAATGAGCTAGCACGGAGCACAAAGCAGGAGGGAGGGGATTTCTGTGCAATTTGCCATCTTATGTTTTTCAGCGGTAGGAACCAAACCCTTGTCATGGATTTGTTTAGGATCCAGGTCTCCATGCTGCATGGCAGGGGATTCTCTTGATGAAATCCCCAGGACATGAGTATCTCTCACCATGTCTGCAAGGCTGTGTTGATTACATGAATTGATAAATAATGAATGGGTGAAATGCAGTGGGCGGAGATGAGCAGAGACACCAACATCTTTCAAAAGGTCACATTCTCGTGTCCGTCCTGCTCTACCCCATCCTGTCCTCTCCTGCAAACCTTGTCTCTGTGACGTGCAGCATGTGGCAGGTTGGCAGGTCCAGGAATCTCCATCTTGAAAACATTTCTTAAATCCCTCTCTTCTTTTTCCAGGGTTTACAAAATAACTCTCACCTGTCCTTCTTGGCCTGCACTTGCCACCTTGCTTTGGAGCTATGGATTTGCAGCTATGCTTTTTTATGACTTCTGCCTTTGTGCACACTGACTACAAGACCTTCTCCCCTATGCGTTCCTCCTGTTGTCTTCATGGCTCACCTCTAGAGGGAAACTCCTTGAAGTTCCTGCAGAATCTCACAGCCTGCAAGTTCCCTTTCCACTCTAATGCAAGGAGGTGATCACACTGCAAGACAATTACTTGCAAGTGACTGTCTGCTGTGGACTAAAATGGGAGCTCCTGAAGGCTGGATCTATGGCTGTACCTTTCTACTCCCAAGAGTCAGTGGGGGTATTGAACATAGAAAATAGTCAATAAATCAGTCAATCAATATGATCAGTCAATAAGTGATCTGGCAACTGATGGTAGCGAGGGATAGATATAAACAGATATTAGAGAACTGGGGCTGGGGCAGGGAAGGTGTCTCTTCTTCAGTGAACAGTACATAATTTTTCAAGTAAAACAAACAAACAAATACTGAACCTACTGGTGCTTGGGGCCAGTGTGGAAAGTAAAGAAGGATGAGCTTGAACCATTCTGTACCTGTGCCTACACCTTTCCCAGACTCCTCACAAGGCACCTAATGCAAGGCAGGAAAGGAGAAGTAAAAATTCTTCTTTCTTTCCCTGGAAAAGGCTTGGTTTCCTTTGTTTTTCCATAATCCTTTGCCATTTGGAGGATACTCGTTAATCTGCAAAGCAAGCCCCCTTTCCAGGCCATTAGTGCCAGGACGATGTGAAATAGCAGCCAGCCTGGGCCATTAGTGCCATGGTCATTTAAAACACCAGCCCGTTCAGGTTATTAGAGAGCCAGGGCAATTTGAGTGAACAACCTGTCCAGGCAATTAATGCCAAGGTAATTTAAAGTGCCACATCATTCGCTGGCCTGTCAATTAGCAAGGTGTCTTCCATTTCACAAATGGGGCACATGACTCCTTGAACACAATTGAGGGTCTTCCTCAGGGGCAGAGAGAAGCCTGACCATTGGACAGCTCTCCCACTCGGTGCATTGAGTTGGTCCTCCTGACTTAGGGCAGGTTTCTGGATGTCAGACCTAGGTGTGGATGTGAAGCCACAAATCTTAGAGATGCTGGCTTCTTTGCTCAGGACATCTTGTACAAAGTGTTGGGCTGCCGTAAGATCCTTCCCTGCAGCATCAGAGCACATATTGTAATGCAGATTGCACATCCCTTAGAGAGTCAAGACACCATTCACCAGCTTCTGCGTGGTCCCAGAGAGTGCTGGAGCATGCCAGCTGCCTGGGTATCACATAGACCAGCCACACTCTTGGCACGCCGGAGGGGGTTGGGTGCCATCTCCTATTTTCTGCAAAATCCAGCCTAGAAGCGCAGATGAGCTCTGTGTTCTGGGGTGTTCCTGAAGAGATTAGTGCCGTTGTCTGTCACACACATCATGACTGAATCTGGGCAAGTTTGGGGAGGGCGCCTGGGAGGATCAGCTGGCTCTGTGCACCCCTCGGCCTGCCCTTCGCCTGCCTCAGAGTGGGGTTTTCAGGTGGCTTATCACATGGGTTCCAGAAACATGGCCCTTGCAGGTTGCCTAAAGAATGTGGGGTCAGGACCCATAAACTGCAGTGTGGATGAGGGCTGTCCGCTTAGCGGAAGGCAGAAAGCATCAATCACTTTTATGAGGTGCTTTGACCTTGTGGGAGAGCCAAAGCAACTTTGCAGCCCCTAAAACATTCTTAAATTACTTATTATCATTATGATAATTATTCAGCATGCACAAAGCCCTTTTGCTGCGATACATCCTGTATAGTCTTTTATTAGTTACTACGATTAATCATTTTCATTGAGCAGTGGAGTTTAATCCATTAATTTAAAAACCTTTGTTAAACACATGTTCCAGCAATGCGTTAGGAACCCTGCAATGGAGTTAAATAGGAAAGGCCTCTGCTGGCAGGAGTTTACAATCTTATTAGATTTCTTTATCAAATCCTTTGTGGCGCTAGTCAGCAGCACAATAAATCCCACAGATTTTGAGAGAAAGGTGTCCAAAAGGGACATCAGAATTCAGGAAAGAATGACAAGAATTTAAGTCAGGAGATTAAGGTAGAGAATGAGCTGGAAAAGATTCTGTGATGGTTTGAAATATGGTTTAAAGCAAAATGAGTTTTCCAGGGTCTATGGAAAGCCTGGACGTTGGGGCTCTAACCTGTGGTAACAACAGCTGTTCCAGACTGTTCAGTGGCAGGGAGGAAGCAAGTGGGTTCCCAGATATGGGACTTTTAAAGGAGAAACTGAGGTAGACAGCAACAAGCTTGTGTTCAGCGGTGTTTTTGGTCTATTAGAGAGAGGGTTTACAAGTCCCAGCTCATCATGTATGGAGCGGTCCCTGGGATGATTTGTTTGCAAATAGCAAGGGCCCAGTTTGACCAGATCATTATGAAGATAAATGAGTCCATGACACTTTCGTTCTCACAATGTCTTACTCTTTTCTGTTTGCTAAACTCTTTCATGATCAAGACCAAAGGCTAGGGCAGGGGATATAGCTCAGTGGCACAGTGCCTGCCTGGCAAGCACAAGGCCCTGAGTTTGATTCTCAGTACAAAAAAAAAAAAAAGAGACTAATTGCTATTCTTCCATTAGAGTTTCTTAAATCCTCTTCTGGAACACATGTTATTTCATAATTTGGTTATGACAGTTATTTATTTCTATCTTGCATTACATCTTAGATGTGTGCTAAGTAAACAGATTAAGGTGTTTCTACTGTTTTGCCTATAAATTCCTGAATCCTACAAAGATCCAGTGTTTTCAAGCATGTACATTGCTTGAACTGACTCTTTTAGCCAGAAATATAAAATCTTTGTCAAAATGTGCCTATGTTTCCTATTTAGCCCGTATGATCTATAACTGTAGTTATTTATAACTATGGTTCCACTTTTAATTATAACTGTGATAAGGGCTATGATAGGTATTTTTCATCTTTTATTATCTCACAGCATTCCAACACTTTGCTTCACATATATGAGCTGTTAAGGAAGGTTTTTCTGTAATATTATCAAATCTTGTCTCTGTAACTTGTATATGAAATGCACTAAATTCAATAGAGAAAAATAAGAAATGGCTTTATTTACCCCCCTCTAGTATCTTTGAAAAAATATCCCTTCACTGCATCTTACTAAGTTCTCTGAGAGAGTCAATGTCTTCAGAGTTACTCTCATTTATGGAAAAAACTCCCATTTTGGTAGTTAAAATTCACATTGAGTTATTAAAAAATCCTGTTTAGTCATATGTAAAATTTCAATCTTGTATCCATTATAAACTCCTCCTTCTTTCCCTGCCCAAGCCTAACCCATGATTGGGGAACTTGCAAGGGGCTTGGGGGGCTTTAGCCTACATTCCCGAACAATCTATAATCCTATGCACAGATAAGCGGCAACTTACCTACGTAATATAATGTGCTTGGGTTTACTTGCTTCATGTTGTCAAAAACCAAGATTAAGGTTTAGTTTAAATTACTTTTAACTGTTGAATTCTTTAAGCTCTTATAATGCTCTAACAACTGTGGCAACCTTTAAGACCTTAACGAACCAGGCACCAAATCCAAATATTATTACAGCACGGAGAAGTATCCTTTGCAGGGAAAAGGCTAATAAAAATTTGCTTTGCGTTCTGAATTTAGAATTAGCATCTGACAATCCCCTTGGAATTATAACTCTTGCATTGTTACGCACTAAATAGCTACACTTGTCTTGTTAATAAAATCATAGTAATTGAATAGCATTTTCGTTAAGACAGGAGTGTGGTTCATTTTGAAGACAGATGAAAAAGTAACCTGGAGATTCCATAAGAACTCCGCTTTTCCATTCTGGTTGCACAGAAGCCATATTAATGGGAAATTGTTTTGAACAAACATAGCACCAAGTCACATTTTTTTGTCCCAGCTGGGGTTAGCATTATATGAGTCTCTGCCTTGGGGATTATTGGGTGTTCTTCATTTTCTAGGCTGCCTCTTTAGCTGGCAAAGTGGCTACACATATCTATGTTAGAGACCCACTTAACATTCCCCCGGTATGTAGAGCTGCCTCCACTTTAACTGTGTGCTGGAGTAGAGGTGGCACAGACAGTTTTGCTGAGGATGTTCTCCCCTGCACACTGAATAACGGTAAGAAAATGGACACATCACACCAGCCAAATCGCAGTGAATGATAGATCCCCTGTGACCCCATCAATCCCAGTGTTGAATCCTGAATCTGTCTGATACGGGTTCTCCCTTTCTGAAAAAGCACAGGAAGAGCTAACATTTCTGTGAGGTGGCCATTGAAAGCAGACCTGGCCACGGTGCTTCTTAAACACCATCTAGAACTCTGGGTGCATCCTTCAGACACTTGTATTTGCCAGACTGAGGTTTGGGGGCTGTGTGGCAGGATTTAAGTGAAGAGAGTTGAGCACCTTGGCAAGCTACAGACCTCTGAACATCACGTGTTTCCGACTCTGACACGTGGGGAAAGCTGAGGAATGAGTACTGCCTTTGAGTCTAAGTAAGAGGTATTTGCACAGACCTTCAGTTTAAAATAAAATTAGACCCAGATCAAAGGAAATTAGATTGTTGGCCAGTTTATAGTTCAATACAGACTAAAATACCATTTAGGGTCTTCAGCCATGCTCTTCAGCCACCAGGGCGTTGGCAACATTGACAAATCAAGGTGCCCAGAATAGCATCAATTGGACGGGCTTTGCCTGCAAATATAAATTGCAGTTCTCACCTTCTGCACCTCCAAATCTGTCTATTCTTTAACCATTTCCTTGACAAGTATTTACTTAGCATCAGGACTGTTGCTGAAAGAACTAAGAAAGATGTATGGATTCAGTGTTGCTCTCCTGGTGTGATAGAAGGAGGTTTAGAGTCAGACTGGCCTGGATTTGAATTGTGCTTCTGTTCTGACCATGTCCATGATCTTTGGTAAATTAAATGGGATCCACTCAGAGCTTCAGTGGTCTCAGTTCCACTAAAGGAGTGAGGTTCACCTTTTGAATTTGCTGAGAGCTAGGTGAGGCCCTGCATGTGAACCACCTGGTTTGGTGTGTGGCACATAGTGGGTTTGCTAGGGGACCCATTCTCCAGGATACTGGCTCTTGGACACTAAGCCTGACTTGAAGATACATGTTGGGCTGTGCCTACCCTTGGAGGAAGTCCCCAGAGAGGGGCAGGATTGACTAAGGGAAGAGCTGATGTGCAGCAGAGGATGTAGCCTCTCCCATGAAGCTCCTGGATGGATGACCCTTCAAAGAGGGACGTCTAGAGCCAAGAGGGCCTTGTTCTTTGTCCCCTTGCATGGACTTCCTGTCTCCAGGGAGGAGGTGTAACCTTGACTGAGGAGCTTCTGTCAGCTAACGGCCTGGGGAGAGACAGCTCTGAGCCACAGGGAGGCAATGTTCTATCTGCCCAAAGATGGCCTCTTGGCAGAGTACCAGCATCCACACAAGACATCTAAGTCCTGTGAGCTTTTCCTCTCTTCTGCTCAAGTCAGGGTGTCTGGAACTCTATGGAGGGATGGGGCAAGAGCGTAACCACTGCTAAGCACTAAGTGCACATTCATAGAAGCTCAGACACAGTGGAATGAAATTCAGAGAAATAGAGGTGGGTTTTAACTGGGATCACTCACAGAAGGCTTAAGAGATGCCCCTGAAGCTTAGGAAACAGCATGAGAAAATACCTGGTGACACCAGAAGACAGGGAGCTCAAGAAGGGTTAGAGAGGCTGGAGTAACGCTTGGTGCTGTGTGTCCAAGGGTCCACTCATTAGAATCCTTGGCTCATGACCACTGAAGGTTTCTGGGTCTTCTAGGTCCTACTGCATCTGAACTGTGCCCAGTAAATAGTTCTGATACATGCTGAAAGTTTAGGGAACTCTGATTAGCAACTGCAACTCGTTTTAGTCTTACCCGTTCTTACAACTCAGGCCAAGTCTTGTCTCATTAGCTTTCAAGGCACCATCAACAATCAAGATGCTGTACTCAGACTGCAACATACAAGATTCTCTGTCATCAGGGGCTCACGATCTAATGGGAGGGCAGGAATGTAAGCAAATCATGCAGAGTGAGGATTGACAAGCACTGCTCCAGGGGAGGGTGGCTTTGGAGACAAGCAGATACGAATTATAATTTACCAACTTACTAGCAGTGTGGTTTGGACAAGCTCCAGAACAAAAGTGGGGGCTTAGATTTGGTGAATAGAAGCATCTCCTATTCCTCTCAGATGGAGACAAAAGTATTTTTAAATTATTGTAGCCTCACTTGCAAGTACTAAAATAGGAGAATGTGGAAGGAAGCTTTTGAAGACAAAACTGCACAACCCAGCACCCCTTCTTCCCACCCAAAAGGGCACTTAGTTCCCAAGTACCTGTTGAAGCATTCTGTGATAGCACTTAAATGATAAACACACTGCCTTTCGCTACCTGCCATGAGGCTACACAGTCCTCACCATGTTCCTCCCGTCCTGCTCCCCTTGAAGGAGTTGACAGCCCATCAGGCCACTCACAAGGCTCACGGCTCCTGCGATCTGTGTGGGCACTTCTAGAGTTGTGAACCTCTGGGCAGCCAGGCATGCCCACACAGGAGGAGAGAGGAAGACTGCTCTTATCTCTTGGCTCTTTGGTCAGCCAAACCAACTGCTATATAAGGTTAGAATCTGAGTCCCCCACGAACACTTTGTGATAGTTACTTTTGCCTCAAAGCTGGAAGACTCTCAAAACCATGCTTCTGCAGTTTTGAGTTCTCACGTATCTAAGCACAAGGGTTCAAATCTAGTCCAGGGGCCAGTAAAGAAGAGAGATTTGACATTGTCCTCATCTTTTCTCAATTAAAATGTGCTTCCAGAAGCAATAGTCTCCTCTGATATACTATTTACCCAGTATGTAAAATGACATAGTCCTTGGATATAGTCCCCCTGCATCCTCCCATATATTTTAAATGACCTCTAGATGATTTATAATACCTAATACAACCCAAATGCTATATCAATTGTCACTCTACTATAGTACTGTATGTGGTACTATATGGCCCTACAGTACTGTATTATGTAGTACTGTATTATGTGTATGACAAGAGGAAAGTCTGTACCTGTTCAATACACATATAACCATTGTGGGCCTGATCACATTTTCAATCTGTCATTGGCTGAATCTGTAGATGGGACACCTGACACACAAGGTACACAGACCCCTGACTGTCCACTTTAGTGTCCAGGTAGTGCAACCACTAGCAGAGCATCAGCCTAAACCATTGTTTAGCCTAAACCACTTTCTCCTTCCTACACAGCAGAGCTTGAGATCTGCCAAAGTTATGGGTGCAGATTTTGTCCCCAAATCTGTGTTTTCTTATTCTTTACTCGCTTTTCCACCCCTGCTTTCTTCCTTGGCTATGATCATCTCTTTGCTTATTTATGTCCCCCTACACATCTGTTTCTGTCCCTCTTCCTCTTCTCCCTGAGGTAGCTGTAGCAAAGCAATAGGCACACAGTAATTGAGGTCAGAAAGACTGGGCTTTCCCCTTGTTGTACATCCAGGAGGATGTTGGTTTTTATGCCTGATTTTCTTCTTCCACTTAAATGGGATGATTCATACCATATCCAGTTGTACCTTCATTACCTATGGAGTCACTGAAGGATTATGTGGGACATGGTTGATTGAGCTTAGCAGATACAAAGCACAAGGTATGCATCAGGCATCATTATTACTCACTACCTTTATTCTGCTGTGCATTTCTCTCAAAGGGCACGCTTAACGATAATAGGAAAACGCACTCAAAGGGCAGAAAGCAGAAAGTTCATGAGGGAAAATGCTCAGCATCTCAGCGGACTCAGCTCACCGGAGAGCTGAATCCAAGTGAGGTTCTTCTTCAGAAATTGGGTCAAGTTCTGCACATTCTTTGTGTAGCATTTCTTTATACATATATTTATACTCAGGAACCCGTGGACTCCCACATATTTTAAAATATTAATTTAGTGAGTTCATCATACCTCTTGTGAGATAAGGAATGGAGAAGCGGAAGAGGAGGGAAGGAGAATGAGCAGGGAGAAAGCCCGAGAGGGCCGTGGTGGTTGGCGACTAAACAAAAAAGGAAGAGGGGAAGGAAGGAAGTGCGGAAGAGAACAGAGGCTCTGAGGGTAGCAGTGGCAGGGTGTTCAGCCAGTGCTGGAGAGCAAAACACCTCGGAGCTTAAGGAAGCTGAGTAAGTGTTAGGTCTGGGCATTTGTTTTCCTGAAATGGGCTGGATACTTGGAAAGTAAAAGGCCCCATTCCTTCAACATCTAGACTGAAAACACTGGAGAGGATGTACTTTGTTTGAGCTGACCAAGAAACAATTTGCGGAGTAGGCTGAGATTCTCTTTCTATAAATGGCTAAGACAAGGGCCAAGCTTAAAGGCCCCTCCTCTACCCACTCCTGGAAAGATTCACAGAGTAGGTGACTCCTGAGCCCTCAAGCCTGTACTCAACAAAGGAACCTCATGAGTGAAAGAGGGTTAGCAGTCTGTCTTGCACTCTGCACTGAATGGACGCCATGTGTGTACACGGCCGCAGTGTGGCTCAGTGACTAGTAGTGACTTGAATACAGAAGAGCCCCATGTGGCCTTGGTTGGGGCCAAAGGGTGTTCCAGGGCACAGTGTCTGTTTTTCTGAGGTTTTGCCAAGATGTGGTGTTCATATTTCCTCTGTGTGCCTGCTTCTGAAGTCAGAGCAGGTTCCTTCCAAGCAGCGTACTAGCTTGTGATTATCTGTCACTTCTTTTTGGCGTTCCCTTCAAAAAGATGAACAGTATAGCTGGTTTCCAGGCATACAGATTTTCTGAGTTCAAGTCCTGGCTCTAGCAAGGCAAGTTTCCTGTTGTATCTCCAGTCTGGGCTTCAATGATATCATCTTTATTAGTTGCCGCTCTCGTTCTATAAATGCTCAAAGGGTAGGGGCTGATCCACTCTGGCCTGGTTCATCAGGGTAAGTGTGATAATTCTACATTATGTTTTTGGTTACTATTGGAGCCTCAAGGAGAAATTCTTTAAGAACTGAGAAAACCCAACATGTCTTCAGATAACAGGATGCTCTTGATACCTCCTTTGCAATGTTCCACAAGTCTTACTGAAAAAAATGTATTAAGCTACTTGCATACTGTAGTAGGATTCTACTCTTAAATAGTCTACATGGCTTCTCTCTCTGTGTCTCTATCTGTATGTGTAGATAGAGACAGATCTGTTTTGATCACATCTACACAATGTGATCAAAACATGTAGTAAATGTTTAAGCTTTAAAAATTTATCATGGTAAAGGACACATTGCTGTCAATCTCACTGTAAATACTCCCCCCCTTTTCCAAACATGCTCATCCTATCATTCTTGCCACTTTCTGAAACAATCCTGGAAATCCTCTCTTGTGAGTGTCACAAAAGAGTCATGCTGTCCTGGATACCTCATTGTCCTCAATTAGTCCAAAGTCCTTTCGTGATCATTTTGGCTTTGGGCAAGAGCCAGAAGTTTCACAGAAAGACATCTGGTGAATTACGTTTTTATTTAACAGAAGTTGCCATGCATGTTTGATAAATTAGTGGCAAAGAATATGAGGGATGCTTAAATAAAAAATGTATTACAGTAAAAGACACATTGCCATTAATTCACCTTAAGATATTCAAAATCCTCCCTCACACTTTGAACACACTTATTCCATCATTTTTGGGAATGTAATATATTACTGTAATGAATTTTTAAAATTTAAATACTACCCATATTTTTGATCTATTTATCTGTCTATCTATCTATCTACCTATTTATCTATCTATCCAACCATCTGTCTAATGTATCCATCTTTTATAATCCTGTATTTATCTGTATCACTGATATATTAATGCCAATTTCCAGTGCCAACAGTATTCTTCAAGAATGTGGAAACTATACCTTTCACTCCACTCCGAGCCCTGTTTGGCACATTCCTGGCATAGTAGGATCTTACAAAATTGTGCTGAATGAGCAGGTGACCGTGCACGTGCTGTTCCCAGGTCCTCCTTATTCTTTAGGCCTTTCATCTTGTCCCTTATCCACCCTGCCTTTATTACAAGGATGTTGAAATTTTAAATACTCTTTGAGATACAACTCACGTAAGTTATCTATCAATTTGAAGTGCATAATTCAGTGGGGTTTTAGTGTGTGCACACAGTTGTGCAATAATCAGCACTATCTGTTTCTAGAACACTCCATCATCTCCTGCGAGAACCTTATACTCATTGTCAGTCACTTACCCTGCTCCCTGCTGCTGCCACCAACTAATTTCTGTATCTCCAGATGTGCCTATTTTGGACATTTCAAATAAGTGCAATAATATAATTTGTGGTCTTTTGTGTCTGGTTTCTTTTAATTAGCAAAATGTTTTCCAAGTTGATCTATACTGCAAGCATGTATCAGCATGACATTCTTTTGTCTGACTGTATAATAGTCCACCATGTGCATATACTGGATTTTGCTTATTCATAAATTGGTGGATGGGCATTAGGCTGTTTCTCCTCTTTGGCTTTTATGTGTAATATTACTATCAACAGCTCTCTACATATTTTTGTGTGAACAACTCCTGGATTTATCCCTAGGAGGAGAATTGCTGCCTCATTGCTCCATTTACTTGTAAGTGTCTTTCTGGTTCTTTGTTTTGGACCAGTGTTTCTCCTTTCTGTTTTCCTTTGGGTTGAACACTTTGTTTTCATTTTGGTGGAGAGGTAAGAATCTCAGCCATCAATTAGTTGTGCCTTACTGTTTGTGTGTGCTCACTGCTATCTCATTTGTTTCTAGTAAGTCTCCAAAGAACCACATAAGTGAGCCCACAACTCCTTGATGGGATAGTTCAGTGAAAAGCCCATGGACAAGCCTGACTCCCCAGGATAAGGCTGGAGAAAATCGCTTTTGCATCACAAAGAAGTGATCTGGAGTCTTGAAAGTTCTTTCACATGAGCTAGATCATAAGGAAGCCAGAAGTGGCTTTCACGGGGTGCACTGATGATAAGAATTCTTAGCTATCAGCAAGTCTGGCACTGTTCTGGGGAAGCATAATGTTTGATGCCTGGATAAAAGATTCCAATCAGTGAGAGGATTGTCTGTGCAGTGGAGAGCCTTTTTCTGTGTCTGACAGAGGCTGGAGTACAAAGTCATAAAGAAAAGTCCAAAATTTGCTTGCCAGTTCCCTGGAAGGCTCCTTTTAAGCATGGAGATTCCTCCAGCTTGATGTCATCAAATACATTGTTAATGTTTCAAAGATGGCAGAATCACAAATGTTAAATATGGAGATTAGTTATTAAACCTTCCAGAAGCAGGGGGATCCGGGGAAGATGGCGACCAGGAGAGCAGCAAGGGAGCGAACCTCCTTAATAAACACCACCAGCTCGAGACACACTTGGCGAGCATGAATGCCGGGACCTCGGCTGGGAAGTTTAAACTGGGCGTATTTCTCTGAGATGCCGGGGGAGATGTGGTAGGGCGGACCAGGCTGCCGGGGTGAGACGTGGGAAAGCCCCAGGCGCTGGGAGCCAGGGACAATCCGCGCGGGGAAGAAGCTTGGCTCGGTCCAAGCGCAGTGGGAGCGCGGCCGCCTCGGTCCCTCCCGCCTCCCGAGCCGGTGCAGCCCCCCAGCGACTCCCGACAGAGATCGGCTTGCTAGCGGCGGAGACGCCCGGCAATCCCACGTTTCGCGCGTGTCGGGCGGGCCGCGCAGAGAGCCCCAAGCGCCGGGAGCAGAGAGAAAGATTTACTGGGTCCTAGCGCCCCGAGAATACAGACAGCTCGATCCCTCCCGCCTCCCGAGCCGGCGCAGCCCCCCGGCGACTCCCGACAGAGATCGGCTTGTTAGCGGCGGAGACGCCCGGCAATCCCACGTTTCGCGCG